>JAVJIF010015916.1:0-103439 GCA_038442645.1 Agave tequilana
GATGGGCTTTTGGCTTGTTATCTCTTCCTTCTCCCTTGTTAAAGGCCCTGCAAATAATTAGATAAAAAATAATTAAATAGCAGAGTTTATGAAATAATAAATATGAGAATGTGACGATAAATATGCAATATCAGTGACCGATCACACCTCCCACACCTCTCTTTTTGCTCGTCCTGGAGCAAAACAAATAAAAAATAAAACAGAGCTAACCTAATCTAACTTACTTTCGTAAGAATCATGCCTGCACTTAGCATGTGTAACAAGCCGTTAAACATCTAGGTTATCCCTAGAGGATGAATTTTGTCTCGTGAGAGTTTTCAGTAGATTATACCCACAAAATCCATAAATAAAGAGAAAAAAGTGTTAGTATTTGTGAAAAGTATTTAAAAAAGAGAAAATATTTGAAGTATTCTTATAAAAGTTCAAATAATCTATAAGTTATAGAAGAACCTAATATTTTATTCCTAAGCTTAATCTCTATTCAAAACTTATTATCAATCAAGGTAAGGAGTCAAACGTATTCTCATCTAATTTATTATTTTACCCTAAGTCATATGCACATTTGTGACTATGAAATTTGACTAGAGGTTCTTTAACTCTTTTTTTTTGAGGTATTATTCTTTAGTTCTATTAGGCTTTCTAATCTGCCCATGTAAGGAATCTTTAGTTAGTGACACCCAAACCGGACGGTCTTAGGGCACCGGGTGTGAAAACATCCCAAGGACTTAAAGACTCGAGTAAATAAGGTTACAAAACTGAGAATTTTATTTATTATATGTGAAAAACACCTAGAGGGGGGGTGAATAGGTGTAAGTGCTAATCTAAGAAACTTAATGCAAACTAAGTGCGCTAAATGCGGAAGCTAATGCAAATTATGCACAAACTAATACATTACAACAAGTGTAGCCGAATTCCCCTTGCGAGGCTCTGGACTAACTCCTCTTGATTCCCCTTGATATGGGTTGAGGCGCTATGTGAAGCTCTTGTTGATGAGTACAAGTAGGGCAAACACACACAAGCAATCCAAGCAATGTATACACACACAATTAGCCAAGCATACAAAGTTATGGCAATATAAAGGAAATGCAAGGCAACACAAGCAAGTTATATAATATGAATGCTATGAAAGACTAATGCTTGTATGAAATGAAATGATGCTTGCACAAATTAAAGAGATAGAGTTGAGAGAAATTGGATCAAACGCAAACACACAAATTTGTTTCGAGGTTCGAGTACCCAACTCTACATCCCCGCCTACACCACCGTGTAGGATTTCCCAATCCACTATAAGGAGTACCAAACTCCTTCTCTCAACCTTACAAAGCCACCGAGGCTATACAATCACAATCCACCTCTACCGAAGAGGGATACGGCCCGTAGCCAAATACAACAACCACCTCTACCTAAGAGGCTCACAAACCAATCACAATACCACTCCGATCACCTCTACCGAAGAGGGATTCACAAATGAAGGAGGGTTTACAACAAGTGGTCCAAAAACCACAAACTCTCGTTTCTTTCTCTTTTCTTTTCTCTTTTACTTTTCCACAAAACAAAGATCCTAATAGTTTAGGATAGAAGATAGCTCAAGTGTGGAAACTAGGTGTTTTTGGAAAACAAGCAACAAAGAAAACACTTGGGAAATTCTTGTAAAAGATGGAGAATGAAAACCAATACAAATATCCCAAATTCCTATTTCTTTGATTTTTCCAAAAACCCAAAACAATAAAGATTAGAAGTTTTAAAGCACAAAAACTCTTTTTAAAACTCTTTTAAACTCTACTGAAAACCAGAATTTTTCCTCTTAAAAACCTTAGCCAAAATCCCAAAGGAATGGGGTTTATATAGGCCAAAACAGAAAACTAGCCGTTAGGCTGATGTGACAGTTCTGACAGCCACCGGTCGACCGGCCCGGTCGACCGCCAACGGTCAGAAATATGACCGTTGGGCACTATCGGTCGACCGGCCCGGTCGACCGAAAACTTCCAGAGAGCAGAACTCTCACATCGGTCGACCGACCCGGTCGACCGGATCTGTGCCTAACAGACGTGCACGTCTGTGCACGTCGGTCGACCGGGTCGGTCGACCGGCCCCTTGGTGCGGTCGACCGACACGGTCGACCGACCAGTCTGTCAGCACAAATCAAGGTCAGAATTTTTGGAAAAAATATTTTTATAAAAATCTTTTATCTTTTCTGAAAATTCCATAAAAATTGTTTTGTCATTTTATATTGAAACATAAACCTGTGATAAAAATTTCAAGACAATATATCAACATATCAATTCATTTTTGTGTCTTGCAAATTTTATCAAAAACAAATCCTGTATTTTTGTCAAACTTGATTTTTCCAAAACATGAATAGGATAGTCAAAATAAGTTTGTTTACCAAGTTAAAGCATGTATGTATAAATAGAAAACATCTACTATACATATAACATATGTAAACTTGTTTTGATCTATTATTCATGAAAACCAAATACCAAATCATAAAACGTGTGTGTTTTGTGCACTTGAGCATATCAACTAAACTAAGCTTTACACATGGATCTAAAAATCATAATCTAAACTAGATACCTAAGTCTTCTTGATGATCTTCATCTTCAAGTAGACTTGCTCCAAAACTCCGTGATTCTCCAAGTGCAAAGGTATGATCTTTAAGCTTTGGCACCGGAATCATCATGATAAGCTTCTAAACATCTTGTTGAAGCTAATCACCAACTAATATCCTGTTAATGATCTGAAACTTAGAAACACAAGAATATTAGTAACCATAACTACATGAGTGTTGATCATCATCAAAACTAGAGTGGAAGGCCATTGGGCCAACAATATGGACTACTTTTAGTCGTGAATACTTAGCACAAATACCTAACTTAATCAGAGGATTTTTATATATATATATATTTTCTTTTTTTTCTTTTTTTATAAGGTATAAGAATTTTTATTTTTAAACCCTAAGTGTATAAGTGTATAAAGTATGCATATTTCTTCAAGGTAAAATCAAGACAAAATTACCTTTCAATTTTTTTCCTAACCCTAGAAATCAAATAAATAATTTTATTTTAACTAAGTATAAGAAATCCTAATTATGATTCTTCTATTCTTTAAAATTAACTTAATTTCTTACAAAAATTGGTCAAAATATTGTTTCTCTTTTTCAAAAAAATTTTTAAAAGCAAAGAAAATGTTAATTTTTTAATAAAAGAAAACCTATGTTATGTTAGAACCTTCCCCAACATCTTTCCCATGTATTGTCTTCAATGTAAGAATGAATGCATAAATACATGAAAAAGAAGAAAGAGAAAGAAAATATTACCTTCAGGTGGTGGTTCTGGTGGTGATCGGATTGGGTCAAGTGTTGCTACCCAATCAAGATAATGTGGTGGTTAACTGAACCCCCCTTTATTAACCTTTTTTCTATGTACATAGTTACAATCCCCAATATGAATCGGATCTTGAAAGATCCTATCATGAAACTTATTCCCTTTATATAACCAGTCTTGAAAAATCTTCTCGGAGTCATCATACTCTCTACTTATGTCCAACTAAAGAATATGACTTGATGGAATGGTTGACTTGGTCTCAAGAGTGATAAGTTTGGGAACAAATACTAACTCGGGAAAATTAACTTTAGGTTCGAGAGTAGGTTTAGGTTCAAGAGTTGAGTCTAAATTAAAGAATTGAGATTCACATTCTTTTCCCATCAAGGAAATGTGACTATCCAAATTTGGTGATTTAATTTCTAGATCTATGGGTATGGGAATAAATGTTGGTTAAGAAAATTGGTCTAAATTGGGTAAGTATATTGAAGTCAATATAGATTCGAAGTTGGGAACTGAATCACAAGTTTGGCGATCAGAGTCACATTCACATTCAAGTTCAATCTCATTGAATAAAAAACTTGACAATTTGTACAAGGTTTGAAATTGGTCAAGTTAAGTTTATGGATAAAATTGACTCTTGCTTAAAGTCTCCAACACATCATGATTCTTGATTTTTCATTAATATGGCTACGGCAATCGGGAATGGTGTTAGGTAGAGTTTTCTCATTCTTTTCTTTCACTATGTTGATCAAACGACTCATTTGTGCTTCTAACTTATTGACAGATTGGAAAAATTATTTTCAAACTGAATCAGGTTTTTCATACTTCTATCCGAGTCCATAGGTTCTTTTTCTTATTGTGGGACATGAAAAATAGAGTAAGGATCTTGAATTTGGAAGTTTTATGGGAATTGTGAGTCCATCATTTTCAGCTTTTGTTCTTGGGACTCAATCATGACTCTATATTCTTAATCATCTCAGATTTTTCTTCTATGGGTTGTCATGACTAGACAAATTAGAAGCTGAATGTTGTAATGATGGTAGACAATATGACTCGGGGAGTTGTATCCTCATTGACTCTGTGAAGAGTGGTGATGATTGCTCCAGTCTTTTTCATAATATTAGGACTTGGGCATATATTGATTTGGATAAGACTAATTGGACATATTTGGTTGGCTAAAGTTATAATATGCTGGGTTGGTAGTATCCGAGTCAAAAGAGGTCGCTATGAAGTATGGATAACCATGTACATTGGAATAAATATAATTGTAATCTATATCACAAAGATGTCAAAATAAAAACAAAAAACATGCAATCAAAAACAAACTGAGAAATATCTAGCCTAAATTAGGCAGGCCTTAACTTAGATGACTCCTAACTGGTTGACTGTCTAGGGGGTATATTACATAATCTGACCACAAGTTAATCGGCCAGTAGGGGCAAGATTGGTGGGAGGTATTCGCGCTTAAAAGCGACGGGCCTAATTAAGTCAAACCACCAGCCTTCGAGGTTTCACCTCTCAATCTCCAACCTTTGACACCGATTTGTCAAAAATTAAATTCTAATCAACTTCCTTCTTAGGTTAGTCTCCTATTGAGTCTAAGATATCCCTAGGGCCAACATCTACTCAGTTTTAGTTAGGTTCGGGTTAGTGAGTGAGGAGATTATTTGTGAGCTAAGGGAGGGTAATGACTTCCCCACCTTATCTTACTTATAGGACAAGCCCTTAAGTCAATCTAGTGCAACGTGTATATGTATATGAAAAACAATACTGAAGCAATGTAAACAATTCAAAAGTGTTCTCATACTACATGTTATGCACTCATACCTTTACTTCAGTACTCTTAAATAATAATGTAAATGATAAACGAATTAGACACATGCCTAAGTGCAAGTCTAAACCATTTTAACATTTACAAACAACCACTTTACTGTTAAATTAAATACAATGTGTAAAATAAATTAATAAGAAAATCTAATATAGTAGAAGCTATATTTTGCAGTGTGGAAGCACTTGCAAAAAGATCAATTAGTAGTCCACCACAAATGGCACCAAATATAACTTTTATCACCTTTGTGTGGCACAATTGTGGGCTATCATGCTCTGCCTTCTTGGCCAGAGGTACAGAGTCGTAATATGTCAACTGCAGCTCTTAGATTCCTAAAATCAGCCGCTGCACACCAAAACAAGAAGAAAAGATTAAACTGTTTGAAGTAAATCAAAAGAAAATGAAAACTTATCATCCCTCCCTGACAACGGCGCCAAAAATTGATTTGACTTTAAACCTTCACAAGAAAGTGATAGTTTAGAAATGAGGAATGAAATGTGCAAGTTCCTAATACTTTCACTATAGCGAGTGGCTATGCGGATCGTGATCCACAAGGAGGGTCTGCGATGAAAGCGTTAAGTAAGTTCTTTTTTCTTTTGAGTTTATAAAACATGTTAGGAATTTCTTCTCAGTTTTAGAAAAGGAAAAGAAAATTAAAATCAAAAGGTTAAGTTAGAAGATGTGAAGATGAAGATGAATATGGTGATGCTATTTTAGAACTAAGTTAAAAAGAAAAGAATTAAAGTGATAAAAGAAGAGTGATTTTGGAGTGGAATTCTAAACTAACAAATAAAAGAAAGAAACTAAAAATTCTAACAAACCTCTTCACTGCTCATTATCCTTGGATCCGTCGCTACAACTTACCTAGTCTTTGAAGGCAATCAAGTATGTCGTATAGGATCTTCCTTATTCCCGATCTATACTATGAATAAAAGGGCTAGCTAAACTAATAAAGAAATGTTTGTTCATATCCATAGGCCATCAAGCGCACTTGCAATGGAGAAGCAGTTTCGAGGCTATCGGGTTCACTTGAATTGCAAACACATCAGAGGAAAGTAAACAAAATTATGAGTAAAGTAAAAATATAACTTTTGATTTAATGTAATGACAATGAAAGAAAAGAGAAACTTACACTGGTGTCACGCTCAATACAAGCTTATGTCTCATTCCTCCATGAAACTCTTCTCTCCTCTCGTTACATTAATAAATTGAAAAATAACATTAACAAAGGAATGAAAAAATCTAAGTTAAAGCTAAACTGAAGTCTAACCTATTCTTCTCTACCGAATCCCTCTATCTGGCCTCAACATTTATAAGTATTTATAGTAAAAATGGAAAGGGGAAGAGCGTCTGAAGATAAGGGGAGCAAACGGTCCCCATATCTCAGCGAAAACGTGGCAGAAACATGGCATTTGCGGTGTTTTCACGGAATTTTTGTGGCCATATGGCCATATCCGGGGGATATAGGTCCCTGGTTTGATGTTTCATCCGTTTATCCAATTGGTTACACGACTTAGTTTCTGTATTTGATGAAACCTTAGCTGATCTTCAGCTTTAACCAACTTGATTTGTAAAGATTTGACATACTTGATTTTCAACTGGTTTTATCTTCTTTGATTTGCCCTGATTTTCCCTGATCCTTGATTTGAATTAATTCTAAATTAAGTCAGAATTTAGATGGGCTTTGGGCTTGTTTTCTCTTCCTTCTCCCTTGGTAAAGGCCCTGCAAATAACTAGATAAAAAATAATTAAATAGCAAAGTTTATTAAATAATAATATGAGAATGTGACGATAAATATGCAATATCCATGACCAATCAAGGTCTCTCAGGATTTTTAGTAAACCCTCAGCTATCAACGGATTTGGTATGTCTTTGCCAACTACCATTTGGGTTGGGTTAGCCATACTATTTCCCTCAGTATGATGAGTTATCGAGGATTTTTCGTTGGACTTAAAAGTCAACAGTTTTTCTATCCTTTAGCCGTCAGAGGTATTGGATTATTTTATTACTCTAAGTAACATGGTGTACCTCCTGGGTTTTCACTCCATAGATGAGCTAGGGATTAAGGAAGTGAAAATGATTCTGCAGGAATTTTGTCCAGAGATTAACTTTCCTCGTGGAGTCCTTTTTTATCCTCATACAGTAATCATACTTTGATATGAATGTGAAAACAGTGAAAAGGTTCTGCAAAGATGCATCATAAATCTTTTTCAATGAGTTTGGCTTGATAAACCATAAGATAAACTCATTCAATCGGCTCATCTGACAATTTGGATGCCTTGTCATTGGGTCGAGCTTCGGTCAATAGAACAGGAGAAGGGAGACATTCCACCATTACATATGAAAAAGTCGGCTAGATAAGACATCCTTTTAGATCGAGAGGAATGATCAGAAAGAAGAGTACCTAAAACATTGCCTAGGCATGCTCGACTTCAAACATGATCTATTTTTCTAAGTTGATGATGGGTGCATGTCATATACTAGAGAAGAGTGACAAGGCTAAAACTCACATTTTGCTTTTGTCTTTTCTTCAGTGTTTACATCATGCATCATAATGTCACCTATGTTCGGTCGGCATCGTTCGATCATGATGTGATCCATTGAATAAAGAATCATTTCTTTCATGCTCTCCCAAACATCTTGGATCTCAAACTCTAATCCATCTGATTGATCAGGATAGAGCTTTAATCAGAGGTGGAGTGTTAACTTGATCATGAGAAGAGTGAGAAAGCTAAAATCAGAGTTTTTAACTTTATCATTGCTTCAATGCTGATATCATACATCATAATGTCACCAATATTCAGTCGTCTTGGTGTCGATCTACCGTGATGTGATCCATTGAATTAGGAAGTTTTTCTTTGATGCTCTCCTGAACACTTGAATCTCAGGCCCTAATCCATTTGATTGATCATGGCGAAGCTTTGATCAGAGATGTAATGTTAACTTGATCATGAGAAAAGTGATAAAGCTAAAACAGAGTTTTCAACTTTGTCATTGCTTCAATATTGACATCATGCATCATAATATCATAATGTTCAATCAGCTCGGCGTAGATCGACCGTGATGTGACACATTGAATGAGGAAGCTTCTCTTTGACACTCTCCCAAGAATCTTAGATCTCAAACACTAATCTATCTGATTGATCAGGGTGGAGCTTCAATCAAAAGTGTAGTGTTAACTTCAATGTTGACATGAGAAGAGTGACGTAGCTAAAATTGAAGTTTCCAACTCTGTCATTACTTCAATGTTGACATCATGCATCATAATGTAACCAATATTTGATCAACTCGGCATCGATCAATCGTGATGTAATCTATTGAATGAGAAAGCTTTTCTTTGGCGCTCTCTCAACCATGTTGGATCTCAAATCCTAATTCATCTGATTGATCAGGTTAGAGCTTCGATCAAAAGTGTAGTTTTAACTTGATCATGAGAAGAGTCCCTTTAAGAATAGTACTTTCTCAAGAATCTGCCACTGATTGGCATCATGAGTATATTGCCATCTGGAGTTATAGGATGGTATGCTCCATTTGAGTAGACTGACTCCACTACAAATGGTCCTTTTCCATTTGGGGTGAAAATTTTCTTTCATTTTATGTGTCATAACCATGGGTCTTCTGATAGCTAAGACAAGGTCACCTTTCTTAAAAATCCGTTGACTTTCTTATTGAAGGCTATGGAAATCCGAGCTTGATAGAGCTCAATTTGTTATTGAGCTTGCAGATGTTTGTTGTCTAAAACTTCTAACACCTGGAGTCGCAATCGATACTTCTCCTCGTTTGTCACCTCCATTGTCAAAGCAATGCATTGTTGGCCCAAAGGCCTTCCACTCTAGTTTTGATGATGATTAACTCATGTAGTTATGTGTACTAATAATCTTGTGATTTTAGTTTCAGATCATTAACCAAGATATTAGTTGGTGTTTAGCTTCAACAAGATGATTTGGAAGCTTGCACATGTTGATTCAAGAGCCCGCGTATCAAAGATATATATAACACTTGCCCGGTGAATCAAGAGTTTTTGGATCGAGCCGACTTGGAGATTGCGCTCTAGCTTGGAGTTTGCGCTCTACAAGAAGACTTAGGTATCCATAGTTTTAGTTTGGGTTTAGATCCTAATTGTAAAGATTAGTATAGTATGATAAGCTCAAGTTCACAACACACACGTTTCATGTTTTGGTTTTCGGTTTTAGGTTTAACCGATCTTGGTTTTCATGAATAGATTTTATATCAAAACAAGTTTACATGGTTTATGTATATTAGATTTGTTCTATATACATGCATTCTTCAATTGTTTAAACAAACTTAGTTTGATAATCTACTTCATGAGTTTTTATGTTTTGATATTTATAACAAAACATATTTTTGGACTTAATGACAAAAATCATGATATATACATGTTTCATGTATATTGGATTTCTATCCATATGCATCATGCTTCAAAATGTTTAAATATCATAGTTTTGTATTATGGATGAGTTTTGGTCAAAAGGTATTCTCTATTCAAGATTCCAAGTTTTAGAAAATACAAGTTTTGGTTTTGGTAAAAATAATATGCTACAAAAATAGTTCATGTTGATTGATATTTGAGCTAAACTTTTTATCACAAGTTTATATATCAATGCAAAATGTAAAAACTATTTTTGGAGATTTTTACAAGAGTTAAAAGATTTATTGGAATATTTTTTACCTCAGTTTTCTGACCTTTTTGCTGCCTGCCAGGCAAAGTCGGTCGACCGCACGGTCGACCGCATCAAGTAGCCAGTCGACCGGGCGGTCGACTGACGTGCACAGAAACGTGCACGCTGGCTACAGCCTTGGCCAGTCGACCGAGCGGTCGACCGACTGAGAGCTGTTTGCTCTCGGTTTGTTTGGGTCGACCGGGCGGTCGACCGGGTGTTGCAACGTTCAAAAATTTGAACGTTGGGCGGTCGACCGGCCGGTCGACCGACAGGGCAAAACTGGCAAAAATAGCTGCCAACGGCTAGTTTCCAATTCTGCCTATAAATACCCCATTTGCAAGAGTTTTTCTCTAAGGTTTTTGGTGCGAATTTTTTCATACTCTCTGGTGTTTTTGCTACAATTAAAAGAAGTATTTGAACTCAATTGAACAATCTATTTTGAGGTTTTTGCTAGGGTTTGGAAAATCAAAGAAGAGGTTTTTGGGAAAAGCTTTTGATTGAACTTCACCATCTTGATTTTTATTGTTTTCCCAAGGATTTTTCTTTGTGATTTTGATTTCCATTCCATTGGTTTTCTCCACACTTGAGCTAAAATCTACTATCTTCTCTATAGGATTTTGTGTGGGAAAAAGAGATTGTTTTGTGGTTGTTGTTTGAAACCACTAGTTGTAAACCCAATTCTTGCTTTGTGCCATTTCCCTCATTGTGTTGAGGAGGTTGTGCAACTTGGGTTGTGAGGTGTTTTGTGTAAGCTTGGTGCTAATCCCTCAAGTTGTGAGGTGATTGTTTGTTGGATTGAAGGAGTGCCTCAAGGAGGAGGTTGTGTTTGTAAGGAAGGGAGTTGGGAACTCCTTGTAATTGTGATTGCCCCAAATCCTCGGTGGAGGTTCCCTTTGTGGGAGTCCTTTGTGGACAAGCTAGTGGATTGGAAATCCTTCGTGTGTCGAAGGCGGGGATGTAGAGCTGGGTGCTCGAACCTCGGAACATATCTCTTTGTTTGCGCTTGATCCATTGACTCTTGCTCTCTCTCTCTACTTTGTGCAAATTGTCATATCTTGTACTTGCTTGTGTGTGCATCATTATAGTAATTGCAATTAGTTTTTAAATTCCGCATTAAGTTCACTAGATTAGCATCGTCACCTATTCACCCCCCCTCTAGGTGACTTTTCAATTGGTATCAGAGCTAGTGCTCCTGATATTTAGGTTTAACCACCTAGGAGTGATCTTGGTTTGCTAATCTTCATTTGCATTTTCATTTGCACACATTTAGGTTGCACTTATGGCTGGCCCTCCTATGTTTGATCATTTTAGACTTGATGCTTGGAAGGCTAATATGACTAAACATTTAAAAGACCTAGGACATCTAGTTTATCAAGCCATTACCATGGAATCCCTCCCTAATAGTAGCAAGCATAAGAAGGCCAATGCATTAGCACTTAGGGCACTTAGAGCATCTCTAAATGAACATTTATTACATGTTTTTGATCGTTATGATTCGGCTTTTGCAGTTTGGAGCATCTTGACTTCTCCCGAGCTTCCAAGGATTGTCAACAAGATGAGGAGATCTAAGAGAGAAAAGTCCGAAGAGCAATGCCTCATGGTCCAAGGGAAGAACTCCCTTGAGGTACAATCGGATTCTCAAATAGATGATAGCTCTAGTTCCTATTGTCATGGATGTTTTGAAGTTCAAACTTTGAATATGAAACTTGTTCAAAAGCTTGAGAATTTGTTAGAAGAACATGATTTGTTGAAAGATGATAATCTTGTTTTGAAAAATGAATTAAAGGATTTATGCTCTAATTTTGAATTGATGTTGCAAGAGAAGGAAGAGATTGCAAGTGAATGTGACTCACTTAAATCTCAACTCGAACTTGCTTTAAAGGAAAATGAATTTCTGAAAAACAAAAATGATTGTGATGATGTTGTAAAGCACAATGAGATCTTATCTTCAAAATTGGATTTTACTTTTAAAGAAAATCTCACTTTGAAAAATGATATTGATGCAATTACAAAAGAATTGGATTTGGTTTTGATTAAAAATAAATCTTTATAAAATGAGATTGATATTCATGTTTGTCATGCTAGTGTAGCTTCTTGTTCTAGTACACCTATTGCATGCTCCACTTTATCTTCTAGAATTGAAAATGATATTAATAATTTAAAGAAAAGTGTTAAATGTTTGGGCTCCACTTTGAGCCATTGTGCCATGAACCACACTCGTTTGGAATCCTTGATTCGCAAGAAACAAGTTCCAACTATGCATGGACACCCATCACGGCATACACATGCTTTTCATGATCATCACCATCATATGTATGCTCACGTGTACACATGTACACATTGTGGTCGAAAAGGCCACCTTGCTAGATTTTGTTATGATCGCATTTATCATGAAAATTTAGCAATTAATTTTGTTTGGGTTAGAAAAGATACTAACCCCCGTGGACCCACAAAGAAATGGGTACCAAAGACCACCTCTATACTTTTTGATGTAGGAGGGAGCTCTCGCAAAACGTGAGAGTGTTGGTGCCTTGGAGTGGATGCGTTCCGTGCCTAAAGAGAACCATTTGGATGCTTCACTCTCAAGGAGAATTGGTGGGAGGACCACCGGGTTTTGGAGACTTGGAAAGTTGCCTCTTCGGTTTTGGTAACAATCCCTTACTCCATTTAGTGTTTACATGCTTTCTATGATCATCTTTTATAGCATGTTGTGTTTTGTTGTTCATTATGCTTTGTGCCATGTTCATTAGATTAAGGTTGTACATGTTTAGCCACTTGAGCACCCATGCTTCATATGGATCTATATTTAGTGCCTCACCTTGTTTAGACTAACATGTATGCTCTAGATCTAATGCACATGCATTTGCATAATGATCATATGATGTTCTATAACTTTCATTTTAATATCTCATGTTTTGAATAGTATGTTTATTGCAATACATGTTTTGAAATTTGAAATCACCATTGTTTATATGAATCCATATTTTGTGTTTTCACAATTGTTTTGATGTATATCATGATCTTTATAGCATGTGAATTTACATAATGATCATTTTTAGAATATCATTGATTTATGACTCGTTTTATGCTTTATGATATGAATATATGCTTAGATGTTAGTTTTCATTAAAACTAGGATTTATACTTGTACATAGAATGGGCCACAAGTAAATCTTTATATGTTTGTGCTTGAATGCCTATTTGTACCCATTAGATGTTCTAGTATAGTCTAGTTTTGATGATTCATGCATTCAAACATGTGTTCCTATTTTTGATGTGTTTTCTATGATAAAGTGTTTTCACTTCATGTATATGTCTATTTTGCCAAACCTTAAGATATACATGTATGCCCCTTGAGTCATTTGCTTTTCATGCAAATCTATATTTTGGACTCAATTGTTTTTAGGGATATGTATGTATACTTTTATTTTGTCAAACATACATATACCTTGGAGTTTAAATTGTTATGATAATTTTCATGTCTTTGAGGAAATTTCCTTTAATGAAGATTTAGTTTTTCATGTGTTCATATTTTAAAGAAATTTCAATCGAGCTTGATTATCTATTTTCATGATGATATGTTTCTCACAACACTTGTACACTCATCTTATTTTGATGTTTTCTCATGATTTCATTTTCATGAGTACTATTGGTGCCATATAGATTTTGAGTGTTTAGTGATCATGTGATTTTCATGTTTCATGAAAAATATTTTTGTTATTCCTTGCTTGAAGGATTTCGTACTAGTTAACAAGTTTTCCATTTAACTAGTTGCGATATTCCTTTCTTTGGTAGTGATTTTCAAACGAACTATAATTTCAAATCTATTTTGAAAACCCCTACCATCTAAGGGTGGTTGGATGGGAGATCATGTTCATGTATGCTTTATAATGAAAATCATTTTTAAACTTGCACATGATTGGGTGGTAGTTGATATGAGATATACACTTGATCTTATTGTTGTTTCAATTGATATCATTGAATTCTTTCAATTTGGTATCAATCTTGACATCCTTTTGTATACTCATATATGTTTTGTTTTATATATGTATGCTTACACTTCATATAGTATCAATTTCAATTGGGATCTATTTCTTACATACATATATAGATGATTTATTTGTGCTTCAAGATATCACAAATTTTGTTTATGATAAGCTTGATTTTTTTTAATGACCATCATTTTCAATTGATTCAATTTTCAATTGGTATCTTTATACAAGCATTATCATTATCTTGCTTATGCTAAGCTTGAGCTTTAACATTATTTCAATTGACTTAGTTTTCAATTGGTATTTAATTTACCATTGGTTTTGTTTCCCACTCCCTAACTTTATAATGAAAAATGATTAAAGAATGATTGTTGATTTTTAATTGGTTTCATTTGCTTATAAAGATAAATATCTTCAATTGGTATCTAGATGCATTTGTTTACTCAAAATTGGTATCATTGTGTTTTTCAATTGGTATCTAGATGCATTTGTTTACTCAAATTGGTATCATGTGTTTTATTTTCAATATGTTTTAATTTCAATTGGTATCATATTTGTTTTCAATGCCCTTCTTACTTTCAATTGGTAATTGGTAGGCATTTCTTAAATG
Source organism: Agave tequilana (assembly GCA_038442645.1). Classification (NCBI taxonomy): domain Eukaryota; kingdom Viridiplantae; phylum Streptophyta; class Magnoliopsida; order Asparagales; family Asparagaceae; genus Agave; species Agave tequilana. Next base: position 14,437 of record JAVJIF010015916.1, read on the forward strand.
TTTTTATGTTCACTTTCTTTTGATATCATAATGCACTCCAATGACACATTTTTTTTTTTTCAATTGGTATCATTTTTGGTGTCACCCCTTGAAGTAGTTTATTGATTCTTTGTTTCATATATTTAGGGGGAGAAGAATTCATATCTATTTTGTTTTTACCCCTTTGTTGATGAGTGACAAAAAGGGGGAGAAGAATTTGGAGTTAATATGCATGAGTTTTTAGTTTTATGTTCATTTCATCTCCATTGGTATCAAGAGCATTATGAGTTTTGTTTTTATTAGTATCAAGAGTTTTGTTTGGTAAGTTATTTGTTTTGTTTTAATTGGAATCAAGAGCATGTTTCATATGCATATTCATTTTATGTCAAGAACCTTGTTTATATGCATCTTATTGTTTGTTTATTCCTATGCATGAGTTAAGGGGGAGCTTCTTTGAAGCTTTACTTTAATCCATACATATATAACTCCATGAGTTTTGTCATCATCAAAAAGGGGAGATTGTTGGCCCAAAGGCCTTCCACTCTAGTTTTGATGATGATTAACTCATGTAGTTATGTGTACTAATAATCTCACTCTAGTTTTGATGATGATTAACTCATGTAGTTATGTGTACTAATAATCTTGTGATTTTAGTTTCAGATCATTAACCAAGATATTAGTTGGTGTTTAGCTTCAACAAGATGATTTGGAAGCCTTCACATGTTGATTCAAGAGCCCGCGCATCAAAGATATATATAGCACTTGCCCGGTGAATCAAGAGTTTTTGGATCGAGCCGACTTGGAGATTGCGCTCTAGCTTGGAGTTTGCGCTCTACAAGAAGACTTAGGTATCCATAGTTTTAGTTTGGGTTTAGATCCTAATTGTAAAGATTAGTATAGTATGATAAGCTCAAGTTCACAACACACACGTTTCATGTTTTGGTTTTCGGTTTTAGGTTTAACCGATCTTGGTTTTCATGAATAGATTTTATATCAAAACAAGTTTACATGGTTTATGTATATTAGATTTGTTCTATATACATGCATGCTTCAATTGTTTAAACAAACTTAGTTTGATAATCTACTTCATGAGTTTTTATGTTTTGATATTTATAACAAAACATATTTTTGGACTTAATGACAAAAATCATGATATATACATGTTTCATGTATATTGGATTTCTATTCATATGCATCATGCTTCAAAATGTTTAAATATCATAGTTTTGTATTATGGATGAGTTTTGGACAAAAGGTATTCTCTATTCAAGATTCCAACTTTTAGAAAATACAAGTTTTGGTTTTTGGTAAAAATAATATGCTACAAAAATAGTTCATGTTGATTGATATTTGAGCTAAACTTTTTATCACAAGTTTATATATCAATGCAAAATGCAAAAACTATTTTTGGGGATTTTTACAAGAGTTAAAAGATTTATTGGAATATTTTTTACCTCAGTTTTCTGACCTTTTTGCTGCCTGCCAGGCAAAGTCGGTCGACCGCACGGTCGACCGCATCAAGTAGCCAGTCGACCGGGCGGTCGACCGACGTGCACAGAAACGTGCACGCTGGCTACAGCCTTGGCCGGTCGACCGAGCGGTCGACCGACTGAGAGCTGTTTGCTCTCGGTTTGTTTGGGTCGACCGGGCGGTCGACCGGGTGTTGCAACGTTCAAAAATTTGAACGTTGGGCGGTCGACCGGCCGGTCGACCGACAGGGCAAAACTGGCAAAAAAAGCTGCCAACGGCTAGTTTCCAATGCTGCCTATAAATACCCCATTTGCAAGAGTTTTTCTCTAAGGTTTTTGGTGCGAATTTTTTCATACTCTCTGGTGTTTTTGCTGCAATTAAAAGAAGTTTTTGAACTCATATTGAACAATCTATTTTGAGGTTTTTGCTAGGGTTTGGAAAATCGAAGAAGAGGTTTTTGGGGAAAAGCTTTTGATTGAACTTCACCATCTTGATTTTTATTGTTTTCCCAAGGATTTTTCTTTGTGATTTTGATTTCCATTCCATTGGTTTTCTCCACACTTGAGCTAAAATCTACTATCTTCTCTATAGGATTTTGTGTGGGAAAAAGAGATTATTTTGTGGTTGTTGTTTGAAACCACTAAGTTGTAAACCCAATTCTTGCTTTGTGCCATTTCCCTCATTGTGTTGAGGAGGTTGTGCAACTTGGGTTGTGAGGTGTTTTGTGTAAGCTTGGTGCTAATCCCTCAAGTTGTGAGGTGATTGTTTGTTGGATTGAAGGAGTGCCTCAAGGAGGAGGTTGTGTTTGTAAGGAAGGGAGTTGGGAACTCCTTGTAATTGTGATTGCCCCAAATCCTCGGTGGAGGTTCCCTTTGTGGGAGTCCTTTGTGGACAAGCTAGTGGATTGAAAATCCTTCGTGTGTCGAAGGCGGGGATGTAGAGCTGGGTGCTCGAACCTCGGAACATATCTCTTTGTTTGCGCTTGATCCATTGACTCTTGCTCTCTCTCTTTACTTTGTGCAAATTGTCATATCTTGTACTTGCTTGTGTGTGCATCATTATAGTAATTGCAATTAGTTTTTAAATTTCGCATTAAGTTCACTAGATTAGCATCGTCACCTATTCACCCCCCCTCTAGGTGACTTTTCATGCATAGAAATAGAATCTGAATTTTCAATAAGAGTACAGTTTCACATCCGTACACTAAGGAGAACAGCGTAGCCTTTGTTAGAATTCTCACAATTGTGCGGTAGGCCTTGAGGCATTCCCCTAATTTGTCATCTCAGTCGCATTGGCTTTTCGAGACGAACTTCTTGAGAAATTTTTTAATAGTTTTATTAAAGACTCCTGCATGGCTATTGGCAGCTAGATAGTATGCTGTTGAAGATACACTTTGAATTCTGAACTTATTATAGAACCTCTGAAGTGTGGCTGACGAATTAGGATCCATTGTCATAGACAATTTGCTGGGGTACGCCAAAGCGATAGAGTACATAATGCTTGATTAATTTGATCACATCTTATATCTTTACTTCCTTAGGGGATCAGCTTCCACCCACTTAGAGAAGTAGTCAGTTATGACCAAGATGAAATAAGGTCTGTTGGCCCAAAGGCCCATCACACTAGTTTTGATGATGATCAACTCATATAGTTATTATACTAATGATCTTGTGTTTAATTAGTGACGGATTTATTATCTAGATCTTAGTAGGTGTGGAGCTTCAACAAAGGATTCAAAGTCAAGTTTTGGAGCTTACACCGGTTTGATCACGAGCCTATGCATCAAGACCACATCAAGTACTCAAGAGGAGTCGAGCTCGTTGGATTGCATTTGGACCAAGTCAAGATGATGAGAAGACTTCAAGGGAAGACTTCAAGATCAAGACTTGTGTTTAGGTATAAGATTTAGTTTTTAGAAGATTTTGTTTTAGTTAAAATGTAAAGGATAGAGTAGTTGGTGGATTGCTCAAGTACATTTACACACACACTCTTAATAGTTTTGTTTTTACAAAAGATTTTTACTTTGAAAAAATACTTTTTGGTTTTTGTAATTCACATATCCATGTCTTTTATCCAAAACCAAGTTTAGAGCTTAATGTCAAAAACATAGATATCTTATTTGTGTAGTAGATCATATCCATACACACTATGCTTTAATGAATTCAAAATATCTTGTTTTTGTATCATGAAGAAGTTTATGAAAATAAGTTTTTAGAAAAATACAAGTTTTCAATTGAGCCAATATTTTAATATTACAAAAATAGTCCAATCTTTTATAACATGCCTTGATTTTGTGCAAGCATGTTTGTTTATCAAAGTATATTGGTAAAACTATTTTTGTAGATTTTTAAGTATATTATGGGATTTTATTTCAATCAAAAGACCAAGTTTTAAATCCCAGTTTTTCAGTTTCAGGCTTCAGCAAGTCGACTAGTCGACCGACCAAGTCGACTAGGGCTAAAGTCGGTCGACCGGCTCGGTTGACCGACGTGCACGACGTGCACGCCTTGACCTGGCAGATGGCCGGTCTGTCGACCCAGTCGACCGGAACTGAGAGCAGTGCTCTCTGTTCTTTTGGGTTGACCGGGCGGTCGACCGGAGGCTCCAACGGTCGGATTCTTGACCGTTGGCGGTCGACCGGGCGGTCGACCGACAGGTCTGACAGACCCCAACGACTAGTTTTTTGATAGCCTATAAATTTGGGGGTTTGGTCATTGTTTTCTACAAGATTTGGAGAGTATTTTTGAGCCAGTTTTTCCAATCCTTTTCAGAGGTTTTTCTCTACAAATTTGAGAGCAAATATTTCCTATCAGAAAGGAGAGTTTATAAAGAGTGTGTTTAAAAGAGATTCTTGAGTTTTCCTCCACCATTTTTATCCTAGTTTTTCTCACACAAACACTTGAGCCATCCATTGCTATTCATCTTATAAGAGTGTTGTAATGAGAGTGTTTTTAGGTGATGAAAGTGTTGTGATCACCAAAGAGTTCTTTCTTTGTTCTTAGAGAAGGCGGACGGTTGTGTTCGTATTGTTTCGGGTCCTAGTGTGGACTCGGTTGTTTCGGGTTCGGGTGCGAACTCTTGTTTGAGGTGCGGCCTCGACGAGCCGGTGGGCTTGCGTGTGTACGGGCTAGAGAGTCCGAGAGCTTGTAGGTGTTGAGGCACCGGGTGATCCATTGGGATCGATTATAGTGGAAATCCTTCGTGTGTCGAAGGCGGGGATGTAGAGAAAGTGTGCTCGAACCTCGAAATAAATCTCTTGTGTTTGCGATTGCTCACTCTCTCTCTTTGTCTCTTGATTATATCTTGCATACTTATCTTGTCTCTATCTTTATATGCTTGATATATTCATTTGTACTCATATTGATATACTTGCTTGGGATTATTTGCTAACACTGTATTCAACCAAGGGAGCCAACGCGGCACCTCAACCCATTCAAGGGGAATCTAGAGGAGTTTGTCCAGAGCCCTTCACGGGGAATTCAGCAACACTCTTGTGTTATATGTGGTGTTTAGTGTAAGAGTTTAGTTTAGGTCATAATTGCTTTTTACTTCCGCATTATTTGGCATTAAGTGACCATTAGATTAGCCATCACCTTTTCAACCCCCCTCTAGGTGAATTTACAATTGGTATCAGAGCCAAGTGCTCTGAAATTTGGTCTAACAACCTAGTGTAAAAGATCCTCATTTTAGGCTAATCACAATATTTTGTACACACACCATGGACTTCATGTCACCACCCATGTTTGACATTCTTAACATCCATATATGGAAGGTGAAGATGTCCTTGTACCTCAAAGCCTTAGGTATTCATGTTTATCTTGCCATCACTAATAATGATTATTGTTTATATGGTAAGAATATTGAGGCTGATGTAAAGCCCTTAATACTTTAAAGTCTACTTTAGATGATGTTTATTTATCTAGAGTTTCTAACTTTGATTCGGCTTTTGTAGTATGAAATACCCTCATCTCCTTTGGCGAAAAAGATCAATACTATGCGGGGAGCGATTTAGATGTTGGAAGCGACACCTCCAACAAGTGCTATATGGTCCAAGGGGATAACCCCCTTGAGGTAACTACCGAATCCGAGGATGAGGACATGTCATATGAAGAGCTCTCTACATTTTGTCAATTATTGCTTAATAAATATGACATGCTTAGAAAAGAAAATAAAAATTTGAAAAAGAATTTTGATTGCATGCATAAGGAAAATGATTCATTTAGAAATAAGGTTGCATGCATTGAAAAAAAATAAAGATTTGAAAATTGAGAATGTTTCCCTCATGTCTAAATTGAATGATCTTTGTGAAGGAAACACTACTTTGAAAAATGAAATTGTTTTGGAGGAAAAACAAAAGAAATTGCTTTTCAAGAAAACTCTACTTTGAAAAGAAAAATTTTTTGAAAAAGAAAAGGAAAAAGTTTCTAAAAAGAAAAGGACTTTTGATCATGCTTTACATGCCACCACTTCTATTGATCAAAATGAAGTTAATGTTTTGAAAAATAGGATTAATTGTTTGAGCTCAACTTTGAGCAATTGTGCATTTAATCATAAGAGATTGGAGTCCTTATTTTCAAAGAAACAACTCCACACATTCATGCACAACATCATCATGCATATGCTTATGTTGCACGTCATGATCACACTCCTACACATAAGCATCCTAAGGTGTACAAATGTACACATTGTGGCCGCAAAGGCCATCTAGCAAAATTTTGTTATGACAAGTTGCATATTTTAAATTTTGCTAATAAAATGTTTGGGTGCCTTACAAGACTAACCCTCAAGGACCCAAAAGAAAATGGGTACCAAAACCCCACCGTGTGTTTTTGGTGTAGGTGAGGGCTCTCACAAAACGTGAGAGGAATGGTGCCTTGATGGTGGATGCAAATGGATATAATGGACACACTTATTGATGCATCGCTATCAAGGAGGTTTTGGTGGGACAACCACCATGATTGGAGCTTTGGAGTTGGTAACAATTTCTAAACTCCCATTTTATTTATATTCATGCTTGTTCATGAAATCACCTAGAGGGAGGATGAATAGGTGATAATGTTAATCAATGCACAATTTAAAAATATGATGCAACAATCGCCCAAAACAAGACTAGGAGCCGAATGCCCCGCAAAGGGTTCTGAACTCCTTCCTCTTGATTCCTCTTGAAATGAGTTAGAGGTGCGCAATGCAACCTAATTGTATGGGACTATGATTGACAAGATGAATGAAAACAAATGAATATTGCAATGAAGATTGAGAGCAAGTAATAAGAGCAATGAAAGTAAAGCAAGAAGTAAGAGCAAGTAAACCAAACGCAAACACCGAGAATTTTTCGAGGTTCGAGCACCCAGCTCTACGTCCCCGCCTTCCCCAGAAGGATTTCTAACCACTATAACTTCACAAAGATGTTACAAATACACCGGAATACCCAACTCCACAATCATAAGTACAAGTTTTCTCTTGGTACTCAAAAGACCACAAACTCTCTTTTGCAAAACTCTCTTCCCTTACAATAATCCTTGTAGAACAATGAGTAGGAATAAAGCTCTTGAGTGTAAGTGAAAAGAGAAAGGAAATCAGAGAGTTCTGAAAAATACTACAGAAAATGAGAGAGAATTTCAGCACAAAAACCAAGAAACAAAGCACTTTTGAATGCCTTAAACTTTTGAAACTTTTGCAAATTTTTCTTGTTATGAACCTCTCCCCAACACCCCTATTTATAGTAGAGGGTTAGGGTTTAGAGATAAAACACACTTAAGGCTAATTAGAAAGTATTAGGATCAGCAAATGACATTTAAACCCTTATTAGAGAGAAAAAGACAAAACAAATCAGTTTAAAAATTATAGCCGTTACTGTTCAAACGGCTATTCCGGTCGACCGGCCAGTCGACCGAAGTACAAAAATAAGAGCCGTTGACGGCTCTCGGTCGACCGCCCGGTCGACCGAAAAATACAGAGAGCAATGGTCTTGCAGTCAGGCAGGTTTCGGTCGGCCGCCCGGTCGACCGAGAAACGTGCACACGGATACGCACTGCTGCCAGAACCTCGGTCGACTGGGACGGTCGACCGACTTGACCTGACACAGGGTCGGTCGGCCGGTTCGGTCGATCGGCTCAGGTCAAAGGCCAAAACAAAACAAAATTTTGAAGGGAGTTTAGAATTAAACAAAGTAGTTTTGAATAGAGATAAATATAAAACATAAAAATGAGTTTGTAGCCAGAAGATTGTATACAAAAATATTTTGTACATTTTATAGGAAATATTTTTGGAAATAAGTTGTGCGCTAAAACGTGTGTGATAGAGCTTCAAACCTATTCACTATTCTTTAACAAAACTATAAACTAGAAACAAATCTAATGAATTATCTTGAGCAATCTTGAAGTCTTGAGCCATGCAATGCCTTACTAGAGCCTTCTCTTCTATGTTCCTTCCTTGATGTGCAAAACGCCTTCTTTACTTCATGAACCTAGAAGTTCTTGCAATAGCTACGCAATGGCCTCCAAATATGGTACTAACCTGAAACTTATTTTAAACAAACTTATTAGTACCAAATAGCTCTTATTTGTTTTGTTATCATCAAAACTCTAAACAAATAGAGAGTGTAACCTTTTGGGCCAACAATCTCCCCCTTTTTGATGATGACAAAACAAATAGGCTATAAACAAAAATATAGGGAGAGGAGAAAGCTCCCCCTCAAATTATACTATATTAAACAAAGAAAAACAATATAATTTGTAATTTGCAAGTAAATATCATGAAACCAAAAACCATAAACACAAAAACCATAAACACCATGAGATATAAAACACTTGCAAAAAACACTTAAACTCAAATTGCAGGAATTCATGAAAACACATCAAAAACTAAAAACATATATAAACTCATATGGAACCAAAACCATATGAATTCGTATTTCCATACATAAACTCATTCTCCCCCTTTTTGTCATACATCCAAAAGGGTCAAGAAAACATTATTAATCAATAACACAAACATTAAGTTCACCACATATGAAAGAAAATCTAGCAAAATCAAGTGGTTTAGTGAAAATATCGGCAAGTTACAAATCCGTAGAAACATAATCAATATCTATATCTCCTTTCTCAAAATGATCTCGAAGAAAGTGATATCTAATCTCAATGTGCTTGATCTTACTATGTTGATTTGCATTCTTAGTCATATGTATAGTACTAGTATTATCACAAAATATTTTTATATGGTTATAATGCAAATCATAATCAAGGAGAGTATGTTTCATCCAAAGGACTTGTGCACAATAAGCCCCCGCGGCAACATACTCCGCCTCGGCGGTTGAGAGAGCTACGGAATTTTGTTTCCTAGAGGACCATGAAACAAGACAATTACCAAGAAATTGACATGTCCCACTAGTACTCTTTCTATCTACTCTACAACCCGCATAGTCGGCATCAGAATAACTCGTCATTGAGAAATCTCAGGTTTTCGATTACCATAGACCCATTCCAATCGTTCCCTTAATATAACGAATAATGCGTTTTACCGCAATAAGATGGACTCTTTGGGACACGATTGAAATCTAGCACAAAGACACACACTAAACATTATGTCCGGCCTACTTGCCGTCAAATACAAAAGACTACCTATCATGCTTCTATACAATTTAATATCAACATTTTTACCTTGGTCATCCTTATCAAGCTTGGTTGTAGTTGCCATGGGAGTGTTGCAAACTTTAGAGTCTTCAAGTCTAAACTTCTTTACGAGTTCCTTTGCGTACTTGGCTTGACATATGAAGTTCCCATCTTGCAATTGCTTGATTTGGAGTCCAAGAAAGAAATTCAATTCACCCATGGAAGACATTTCAAACTCACATTGCATAACCTTTTCAAACTCCTTGCATAAAAACTCATTAGAAGATCCAAAAATTATATCATCAACATAAATTTACACAATTAAAATGTCATTATCAACATGCTTAGTGAATAGTGTTGTGTCTACTTTGCCTTTAACAAAATCATTTGAAATGAGAAAACTAGAAAGCCTTTCTTATCAAGCTCTAGGAGCTTGTTTCAATCCATACAAAACTTTATCAAGTTTAAAAACAAAATTTGGATGAACATGATCAATAAAACTGGGAGGTTGTTCAACATAAACTTCTTCATTAATAAAACCATTAAAAATGTACTTTTCACATCCATTTGAAAAAGTTTAAAATTTTTGAAAGATGCAAAAGCTAGTGTCATCCGTATGGCTTCAAGCCGTGCTACGGGTGCAAAGGTCTCCTCAAAGTCAATTCCCTCAACTTGAGTGTAACTTTGGGCCACTAACCTAGCCTTATTCTTAATCACATTTCCGGATTCATCCATCTTATTCCTAAAGATCCACTTAGTACCAATTATTGGTATATCGTGGGGCCTAGGAACAAGGTGCCAAACTTGGTTGCGCTCAAATTGATTGAGTTCCTCTTGCATAGCTAGCAACCAATATAAGTCCGCCTCGGCTTCGAGGATGCTTTTGGGTTCAAAATGAGAAATGAAAGCAAAGTTACCACATAAGTCATGGAGTTTGGAGCGAGTTGTTACCCCTTTAGATGCATCACCTAAGATGAGCTCCTTGGGATGATTTGTAGCATATCTCCAAGCTTTAGGAAGCGGTTGAGAGCTTTCCTCTTTATCCTCTAGAACATCACCAATGGATTCTTACTTTTCTTCTTGAGCGGGTGAGTCCTTCAAGGATAGTCTCTCCATGTCTTCACCTAATGGGTCAATCTCTACAACATTCTCAACAACCACATTAGATTCTTCAAACTTAACATGCATGGATTCTTCAATGGTAAGTGAAGATCTATTGAATACTCTATAAGCTTTGCTAGTAGTAGAATATCCAACAAAGATTGCTTCATAAGCCTTAGCATCAAATTTATCCAAGTTATCTTTAGTATTCAAAACAAAACACTTGCATCCAAAAACTTTAACATATGCAACATTTGGTTTTCTAGAATGATACATTTCAAAAGATGTTTTGGAAGAATTCTTACATAAATAAATACGATTTGAAATATAGCATGCGGTGTTTACGGCCTCGGCCCATAAATATTAAGGGAGGTCATATTCACTTATTATGGTCCTAACCATCTCTTGAAGTGTTCTATTTTTCCTTTCTACAACTCTATTTTGTTGTGGAGTTCTAGGACATGACATTTCATGCTTGATTCCCTTTTCATCACAATAAGTCATGAAGAGTTAGTTAACAAACTCACCACCTCTATCACTCCTTATTCTCAAAATCGAAAAACCTTTTTCTTTTTCAACCCTTTTTCGAAAAACTTTGAAATGAGAAAAAGTTTGATCTTTGTGTTCCAAAAAGAAAACCCAAGTGAAATGGGAAAAATCATCAACTAAATTAATGCAAATCTACTACTATTTATGCTCTTAGTTTTAGTTGGTCCAAAAGATCCATATGAATTAATTCTAATGGCCTAGTTGACATGATATCTTTGATTGGTTTGAAGGAAGACTTGGTTTGTTTCCCAAGTTGGCACGCACCATAAATGCGGTCTTTCTCAAACTTCAAGCAAGGTATACCCTTCACCAATTCCTTAGAATTAATCCTAGAAAGATGGTCAAAGATGCATGTCCTAATCTTCTATGCCAAAGCCAAGAATTCTCATCAAAAGCAATCAAGCATTTAGTAGAACAATCCATATTAAGCATGTCAATGATACAAACATTATTGTCACGAAAACCGGTGAGAATACAATCATTGGTTTTAACATCAAAAATCTTGCAAGAAGAATCATCAAAAACAACTTTAAGTCCACGGTCACAAAGTTGACTAATACTAAGCAAGTTATGCTTCAAACCATCAACAAGAGCTACATTTTCTATAATAGAAGATGCACCAATTTGAATGTTACCTATACCGATGATAGTGCCCTTGGAGTCATCCCCGAAGGTGACGGTGCCACCTTCCATGTACCTTGATAGGGTTGTAAAGTTATTCATGTCCATGTCATGTGTCTTGAACAACCACTATCAAGGTACCACCGCTCCTTACGTCTTGGAGCCTTGGTGTGTACCTACATCAAACAATTTAGAACTTGATTTTGGTACCCACATTTTCTTGGGTCCTAAAGGGTTAGTGCCATGACCCCAAACAAGATTATTTGATCTATTAACTTGGTCATAACAAAACTTAGCCAAATGTCCATTTTTACCACAATAAGTACATCTATACACTCTACCATATTTAAAAGCATAGTGAGTGTGAGATTTGTGAGCATATGTGGATTTAGCATGAGTGTGGTGTGTAGTGTGAGCATGGGGAATCTTAATATGAGAATCTTTAGCATGAGAGGTGTGCTTTTTAGAAAACTTTTCTTCAAGTTTCTTTGTGTTAAAAGCACAATCTTTCAAAACCTTTTCAAAATTAACCATTTTAGTTTTTAAAGAAGAAATTTTTTTTCATCAAGCTTAGGAAATTTTGCCTTACAAGAAATCTTGTAAGCACTAAATTCTTCTTGAATAGAAATGAGATTGGAAGAAATTTCATCTTTTTCTTTAGAAACCATAACAAGTTGATTTTTAAGAAAAGCAACTTCCTTTACCAATTTTGAACACTCAATCTTTTTATTATCCTAAGTTTCGGAGAGTTCAACAAAAGCATGTACAATAACTTCTTTAGTTAATTCATCATCTTCATCAAAAGGTTGTGGGGTTACCTTTGGTGTATTTGCCATGAAACACATGTTCGCCGTGTCCACCTCGTCTTCGGATTCGCTTTCTGAATCCCATGTGGCTTTGTAGGCTTTCTTTTCAACCGGCTTCTTTGGCTTGAAGGAGGAGGTTATCTTCTTCTTGAACTTCGGGCAATCCGCCATGATATGTCCGGGCTTTCGGTAATTGTAGCAAATAATTCTTCTCTCCTCTTTATCTTCAAATTTTCTTCGGAAGTTGAGGTTGTTCTTCCGGTACATCCTTTTGACATTTCGCACAAGAAGGGAGAGCTCCTCATCTTCTTCTTCATCTTCTTCATCGTCCTCAAGAGTGGATGAAGACTTGAAAGCTATGGACTTCTTCTTTAGCGGAGCGGCCTCTTCTCTTGCCTTCTTTTTCATCTCATGGGTTTTTAAGTTCCCAATGAGACTAATGAGGTCCATTTCATCCTTGTCGTTTAATTCTTTCAAGGTGGTGGCCTTTATCTCCCATGATGAAGGAAGAGCCCGAATCACTTTTCGCACCTTTTGGTCATTGGAGATGTCATCACCTAAAGAGGAAAGAGCATTGGTGATTTTAGTAAACCTTGTAATCATGCAATCAATGATTTCATCATCAATCATTTTAAAAGATTCATATTGGGACCTTAAGAGATCTATCTTAGCTCTCTTAACTTGTGAAGTCCCCTCGTGTGTGACCAACAATGTTGCCAAATCTCATAGGCAGATTGGCAGTGTATAACTCGTGTAAGGTCGTCCTTATTCAAGGCGGTTAGAAGGAAATTTTGGCCTTGGAGTTAGCCTCATATTCTCTAAAGGTAAAGTCGGACCAAGTGCTTTCATCACTATCGAGTCTAACATAGGGTTTGGTCAAGGATTTTGCCACTAAGCTACCTAAAGATTGTAAAAAGATAGTCATCCTAACCTTCCAAATAGGGAAATTAAGTCCATCAAATTTAGGAGGGGTTTTGATGTTGTCGGCCATGTTTACTAGTGAATGATAAATGGAATGCAAATGTTGATTAGCAAATTTTAAGGATCTCTCTAAGGATGCTAAGCCAAACCTAGAGTCCAAGCTCTAATACCAATTAAAAATCACCTAGAGGGGGGTGAATAGGTGATAATGCTAATCAATGCACAATTTAAAAATATGATGCAACAATCGCCCAAAACAAGACTAAGAGCCGAATGCCCCGCAAAGGGTTCTGAACTCCTTCCTCCTAATTCCTCTTGAAATGAGTTAGAGGTGCGCAATGCAACCTTGTTGTATGGGACTATGATTGACAAGATGAATGAAAACAAATGAATATTGCAATGAAGATTGAGAGCAAGTAATAAGAGCAATGAAAGTAAAGCAAGAAGTAACAGCAAGTAAACCAAACGCAAACACCGAGAATTTTTCGAGGTTCGAGCACCTAGCTCTACGCCTCTGCCTTCCCCAGAAGGATTTCTAACCACTATAACTTCACAAAGATGTTATAAATATACCGGAGTACCCAACTCCACAATCACAAGTACAAGTTTTCTCTTGGTAGTCAAAAGACCACAAACTCTCTTTTGCAAAACTCTCTTCCCTTACAATAATCCTTGTAGAACAATGAGTAGGAATGAAGCTCTTGAGTGTAAGTGAAAAGAGAAAGGAAATCAGAGAGTTCTGAAAAACACTACAGAAAATGAGAGAGAATTTCAGCACAAAAACCAAGAAACAAAGCTCTTTTGAATGCCTTAAACTTTTGAAACTTTTGCAAATTTTTCTTGTCATGAATCTCTCCCCAAATACCCCTATTTATAGTAGAGGGCTAGGGTTTAGAGATAAAACACACTTATTAAGGCTAATTAGAAAGTATTAGGATCAGCAAATGACATTTAAACCCTTATTAGAGAGAAAAAGACAAAACAAATCAGTTTAAAAATTATAGCCGTTACTATTCAAACGGCTATTCCGGTCGACCGGCCGGTCGAACGAAGTACAAAAATAAGAGCCGTTGCCGCTCTCGGTCGACCGCCCGGTCGACCGAAAAATACAGAGAGCAATGGTCTTGCAGTCAGGCAGGTTTCGGTCGGCCGCCCGGTCGACCGAGAACGTGCACACGGATACGCACTGCTGCCAGAACCTCGGTCGACTGGGACGGTCGACCGACTTGACCTGACACAGGGTCGGTCGGCCGGTTCGGTCGACCGGCTCTGGTCAAAGGCCAAAACAAAAACAAAATTTTGAAGGGAGTTTAGAATTAAACAAAGTAGTTTTGAATAGAGATAAATATAAAACATAAAAATGAGTTTGTAGCCAGAAGATTGTATACAAAAATATTTTGTACATTTTATAGGAAATATTTTTGGAAATAAGTTGTGCGCAAAAACGTGTGTGATAGAGCTTCAAACCTATTCACTATTCTTTAACAAAACTATAAAACTAGAAACAAATCTAATGAATTATCTTGAGCAATCTTGAAGTCTTGAGCCATGCAATGCCTTGCTAGAGCCTTCTCTTCTATGTTCCTTCCTTGATGTGCAAAACGCCTTCTTTGCTTCATGAACCTAGAAGTTCTTGCAATAGCTACGCAATGGCCTCCAAATATGGTACTAACCTGAAACTTATCTTAAACAAACTTATTAGTACCAAATAGCTCTTATTTATTTTGTTATCATCAAAACTCTAAACAAATGGAGAGTGTAACCTTTTGGGCCAATAGTTCATTCATGATATTTTTAGCATGATCATGCTTTATTTGTTTTATGTGCTTCATGTGGTAAAAACATGCTTAGATGTAGTTTTTTTATCAAAACTTGTATTATACATGTACAAATAGTGAGTTACACGTGATTTATATATGTTTGCACTACATGCTCATTTGTACCCACTATATGCACATGTATAACCTAGTTTTGATGATTCTTCCATTTATACATGCTTTGCCAAATTTTATGATTTTACTTCATGTATATGTATTTTTAATTCAAATCAAATAAATATACATGTATACCCATGAGTCTCTTGCCTTCATGCAAATACATTTGATAGACTCTTTTATGTTTGGGATATGTATGTGTATTGTTAGTTTTGGATAAATCATACATATACCATGAAGATTTGTGTGTTTTAATGAAAATTTTTTATTAAAAATGTGACCTATGATCTTTTAAGCTTCAATGTCTATTTTCATGAAATGCTATTTACATGACTTTTGAACACTCACACTTTATTTCTTTTGTTATGACCTTGATTCATGAACATATTTTTTGAGCTTCATAGATCAATTGGTATCATTGGATCTTTTCAATTGGTATCTAAATTGATAATTTTTGTATATACTCATATTTTGTTTTCTTATATATGTATGTATCAATGTCAATTGGTATACTGATTTCATACATATATATGATTTTCTTGTGCTTAACCTTCAATTGGTTCACATTTTTTAAAAGCACAAAGTTTATGATGAAAAATAAAAATTTTTGATCATTATGTTTACTATTGGTATCAATATGTTTCAACTTCATATTTGTTAAATTTCAATTGGTATCAATATGATTTACAATAATGATTATTTTCATTTTGGTATCTTAAAATTTGTTTGTTTTACAAAAGCTCTGATACCTTTTAAAAATAAAAAATTTTGATTAAAAAATTTTTTTTGAGTTGTATTGCCTATATGCAAGGAGAGTTTAACATCTCTTCTACATATAGATTCATGTTGAGTGTATTGTATATTGAGGAGCTTGACAACTCTTCTTTATGTGGTACACGTGTGTAGGGGGAGCTTCACATCTCCTCTTATGCATTACATATTATACGTTATGTGAATTAGGGCTTGTCATCCTTCTTTCATGTAATGTATATGTGTAGGGAAGTTACTTAACCATCTTCCTCTTCGTGAATGTATATCGCATATAACCTTTTATTGATATGTTTGTTTGGCCCCTTATTGGTCTCTTTGTTTATGACAAAAAAAAGGGGAGAAAGATTTGATGATTTTGTTTTTACCTTAACCCCTTTGTTGATGATTGACAAAAAGGGGGAGAGGTATTTGCTATATATGCATGTTTTTATAAAAGAATTTATGTTTATGCATATATGTTTATATGTTTTGTTTTGCAAATAGGAGAAAAAATTTTGTGATTTTGTTTTATGCTTGATTAGCATGTTTACTCCTACATTTGCATACATGTTTATGTGCCTCATTGCATATTTATTTTGTTTATTTGGTATGCATGAGTTAAGGGGGAGCTTCCTTGGAGCTTTACTTTAATCCATGCATATATAACTTCATGAGTTTTATCATCATCAAAAAGGGGGAGATTGTTGGCCCAAAGGCCCATCACTCTAGTTTTAATGATGATCAACTCATGTAGTTATTATACTAATGATCTTGTGTTTAATTAGTGACAGATTTGTTATCAAGATCTTAGTAGGTGTGGAGTTTCAACAAAGGATTTAAAGTCAAGTTTTGGAGCTTACACCGGTTTGATTCACGAGCCTATGCATCAAGACCACATCAAGTACTCAAGAGGAGTCGAGCTGGTTGGATTGCATTTGGACCAAGTCAAGATGATGAGAAGACTTCAAGGGAAGACTTCAAGATCAAGACTTGTGTCTAGGTATAAGATTTAGTTTTTAGAAGATTTTGTTTTAGTTAAAATGTAAAGGATAGAGTAGTTGGTGGATTGCTCAAGTACATTTACACACACACACTCTTGATAGTTTTGTTTTAACAAAAGATTTTTACTTTGAAAAAATACTTTTTGGTTTTTGGAATTCACATATGCATGTCTTTTATCCAAAACCAAGTTTAGAGCTTAATGTCAAAAACATAGATATCTTATTTGTGTAGTGGATCATATCCATACACACTATACTTTAATGAATTCAAAATATCTTGTTTTTGTATCATGAAGAAGTTTATGGAAAATAAGTTTTTAGAAAAATACAAGTTTTCAATTGAGCCAATATTTCCATATTACAAAAATAGTCCAATCTTTTATAACATGCCTTGATTTTGTGCAAGCATGTTTGTTTATCAAAGTATATTGGTAAAACTATTTTTGTAGATTTTTAAGTATTTTATGGGATTTTATTTCAATCAAAAAGACCAAGTTTTAAATCCCAGTTTTTCAGTTTCAGGCTTCAGCAAGTCGACTAGTCGACTGACCAAGTCGGCTAGGGCTGAAGTCGGTCGACCGGCTCGGTCGACCGACGTGCACGACGTGCACGCCTTGACCTGGCAGATGGCCGGTCTGCCGACCCTGTCGACCGGAACTTAGAGCAGTGCTCTCTGTTCTTTTGGGTCGACCAGGCGGTCGACCGGAGGCTCCAACGGTCGGATTCTTGACCGTTGGCGGTCGACCGCAGGTCTGACAGACCCCAACAGCTAGTTTTTGACAGCCTATAAATTTGGGGGTTTGGTCATTATTTTCTACAAGATTTGGAGAGTATTTTTGAGCCAGTTTTTCCAATCATTTTCAGAGGTTTTTCTCTACAAATTTGAGAGCAAATATTTCCTATCAGAAAGGAGAGTTTATAAAGAGTGTGTTTAAAAGAGATTCTTGAGTTTTTCTCCACCATTTCCATCCTAGTTTTTCTCACACAAACACTTGAGCCATCCATTGCTATTCATCTTATAGGAGTGTTGTAGTGAGAGTGTTTTTAGGTGATCAAAGTGTTGTGATCACCAAAGAGTTCTTTCTTTGTTCTTAGAGAAGGCGGATGGTTGTGTTCGCATTGTTTCGGGTCCTAGTGTGGACTCGGTTGTTTCGGGTTCGGGTGCGAACTCTTGTTTGAGGTGCGGCCTCGGCGAACCGGTGGGCTTGCGTGTGTACGGGCTAGAGAGTCCGAGTGCTTGTAGGTGTTGAGGCACCGGGTGATCCATTGGGATCGATTATAGTAGAAATCCTTCGTGTGTCGAAGGCGGGGATGTAGAGCAAGTGTGCTCGAACCTCGAAACAAATCCCTTGTGTTTGCGATTGCTCACTCTCTCTCTTTGTCTCTTGATTATATCTTGCATACTTATCTTGTCTCTATCTTTATATGCTTGATATATTCATTTGTGCTCATATTGATATACTTGCTTGGGATTGTTTGCTAACACTTGTATTCAACCAAGAGAGCCAACGCGGCACCTCAACCCATTCAAGGGGAATCTAGAGGAGTTTGTCCAGAGCCCTTCACGGGGAATTCGGCAACACTCTTGTGTTATATGTGGTGTTTAGTGTAAGAGTTTAGTTTATGTCATAATTGCTTTTTACTTCCGCATTATTTGGCATTAAGTGACCATTAGATTAGCCATCACCTATTCACCCCCTCTAGGTGAACTTACAAGGTCCTTTGGATGTTTGAGGGTTGATGGGTCAACATCTTTCCCACATCTCAAATGGCCATGAAAAGGACATTAGATGAAGACGTCCTGGTACTTGATGGATGAAGTCATTGTGGGTCTGACAGGTATAGCATTGCCTAGCTTAGGTGATAACAACTGGATCATCTTTAGCCAATAGTAACCAAGTCTTCAAAGCCGTCTCCGAGCTTAGGTTCGGGTCGGAGAGCTCTGCACATACTGCTGTGAGCTTCCCTTAGTGCTTCATGTTCCTCTTTGTATGAAAGGCAGCGGAGTAAAATTTCATATGATCAGCGATATAATGTCTGCATAATCACATTATAGTAGAATCAAGGAGCCTTTCTTCTGATGGCGGCTGCCTCCTTGGGGTCGTCAGGCAAGATGCCGTATAAGACAAAGTCAATGAATAAGAATCGCTAATCCCTGAGTTCCGAACCTGTTGAAGTCTTTAGAACTTCTTCAACTTGAAGGTCTCCTCTTGGAGTTTGACTTTCTTCAAAGGCAAATTTTGGACAGTACAAGTCATGGCTGTAGACGAGTACTTGCTTTGTGGCTCTGGCTAGAAGGGCCAATGAAGCAGCGAGAGATGTCAATGCATCTGTATGCACATTTTGCTGACGTGGTACATGGTCAATATAAAAGCTTTTAAACTTCTCCGCCATGTCAATTGTTGCGTGGTAATAAGGCACCAAGTCTTCATGTAAGACTTCATACTCCACGCGAGCCTGGTTCATGATGAGCTTTGAATCACCGTATGCTTCGAGATTTTTAACTCTAATCTCTTTAGCAAGTTGCATCCAGATCAAGAGAGCTTTATATTTCACAACGTTGTTGGAACAGGCTCAGTTAATGAGAATGCATGAGGGATCATGTAGTTTGTGGAGATACGAGCACTACCCTCACTCCACCTATAATGTTTCCTATGGGACCCATCCTTGATGCGCTGTCAAAGAATAATTGCCAGAATCGCTCTTCGAAAAATGTTCGAGTTATGTAGACTTTAGCAATTTCATCTGGGAGATCTTCGTAAAGTCTGGTTGCTCTTGGATCTAGATGTTCAACCAACACGTCTGCCACTGCTTGTCCTTTCGTAGCCTTTTGTGGCAGGAATTGTATCTCATATTGCGAGAGCATTATAACCCATTTCGTCAATCGACCGTTTAGTGATGATGGTTTCGTCATAAGTAACCTCAAAGGATTAACTTTTGAACTGACGTAAATAGTCTAGCCCACCAGGTAGTTTTGCTTTTTTTGGAAAAGAAAAGAGCAGGGTTAGACACTCTTTTTCGACCGGGTTGTAATAATGTTTCGCTTCGATTATGATTCTACTTAGCTAGTAGATTAGTTGCTCGTGTCGCTAATCATTATTTTGGGCCAATAAAGCTCCTAGAGAGTAATTCACGGCTCGAACGTATATCAGGAAGCGTTTCCCTGACACTGGAGCTGCAAGACGGGCGGATGCGTGTTCCTCAAATACTTTAAGGCAAGTATTGTCCCAAATAAATGAGACTCTCTTCTCCATCATCTTAGTGAAGGGTTGGCAACGTCCTGAAATATTCAATATGAATCCCAGATATAAGCCAGTTGTCTTGAAATCTTCTGAGCTCTTTGAGATTTCTTGAAGGTTGCATCTATTGGATGGCATGGATCGAGATGGATTTCTTTAGATGTTACAACGAACCTAAAGAATTTGTCACTAGCTACCCCCAGGAAGGACTTGGTTGGGTTCATCTTCAATTAATATGCCCGCATGACATTGAGTACTCTCTTCAAATCTGCTATGTGATCACCTTTAGCATGACTCTTTAGTGTAATATCGTCAGCGTAGCATTCTATAGTCTTGTATATATACTCGTGGAAGTTGTATTCATTGCCTGTTGATATATTGTCCCTACATTCTTCAAGCCGAAGGGCATCATGGTGTAGCAATACACCCCAGTGGCATTCTAAAAGATGTATGCATTTTATCTTCAAGATACATCTTGATTTGATTGTATCTTAAAAATCCATCCATAAAAGACATCCTCTTAAAACTGCACGTATTGTCACCCGTGATCGGGAGAGAAAATTCGTCTTTCGGATAGGCAGCATTCAGATCGTGGAAGTCGATGCAAATCCGGATCTTCACATTCTTCTTGGTGATGGGCACGATGTTGGCTACCCAGTCAGGGTGTTTTTATTCCCTGATGAAATCAAAGTCTATTAGCTTTTTAATTTCTGATTTGATTACCTCCATTATTTCTGGACGGAACCATCGTTGTTGTTGCTTGACTGGTTTCACGTCTGAATTAATGTTGAGGCGATGCATAGTAACTTGAGGATCAAGTCCAGGCAGTTTCAAGCGAAGACGTCTATGTACTCTTGTATAAATGTACTAGGTCTTTTTTCTTGGAGAACGTTAAGGTCTCACTTATAAAGATGGGTTTGGGGTTAACCTCATCCTCTAGGATGATTTGAATTATTTTATCATCTGTGGGTGGCTCACGCTACTCGAAATGAATGTCTCAGAGTGTATTCAGGTGTTTGATCTAGGGATCGGTGTCTGACTAGATCATTTCTTCATCCTCGTCTTTATCCTCGATATAGCTAGTTGAAATCATACTCACTGAAAGGTCTTCAAAGATAGAGCCAATACTGACATCTAATTCCCATGATGATGTGCCTGACGAGTGATCATGATATAATGATTCCTCAGACTCGGAGATTGATGAAATTGGAGTTAACACGTAGCCTAACCCCCTCCGAGTTTGATGATAGTACTTAGGGGCCTTCCCTTTTGGGACAAAAGATTGGAGCAGTGTTCGTCTTCCTTGGCCAAAGTTCAACCAGACCTTTTCATCAGGTCATATCCCATATTCTTCATCATACAGCATGCATTTGGCTCATAATGGGAGAAATGTGGGGACTCGAGATTGTCTTCTGAGCTTTCATGAGTCACTGGTTCAGACTCGATTCTCCAAAATAAAATCGGCTTTTGACCTTTGCGTTTGGTTGGCACTTGTGCATCGCTGGTTTTTTCGTGCACCATGAAAGATGACTTGATTGGTGCATGTAGTGATGTCAAAGCATCTACTGCTGACCATTGGTTACTATCCATGTCAGTACTAGTGTTTAACAGTACAGAATTAGAAGCAAATACAAAAAAGTAAACCAAATCTAAGTCTTCATTTATAAACCAGTTGCCTTCAACGTTAGCAGTGATATTGAGATCGAGCTCATCAATGCTTGTTACAAGAGGATCAATTTCCCAAAGACATTCTTCTTTTGCCTCTGGTTCTGTGTCCACTTCATTACCAGAGTCTGATTCTTCTGGCTGAAGATTCTCATCAGTCTCAAGAGAATCATGGTAGACGAATAAGTCAGTGAAGTAAATCTCTACCCCCTTAAATGGATGCCTTTTAATAATCAATGTTCTCACTCTTCCCTATTCATCAGCATATTGTTGGCCGGAAGGCCCATCACTCTAGTTTTGATGATGATCAACTCATGTAGTTATAGTACTAATGATCTTGTATTTAATTAGTGACAGATTTATGATCAAGATCTTAGTAGGTGCATAGCTTCAACAAAGGATTTGAAGTCAAGTTTTGGAGCTAGCACGGTTTGATCCAAGAGCCATTGGATCGTGTTTGGATCAAGTCAAGAAGGCTTCAAGTGAAGACTTCAAGAAGATGAAGACTTGTGTCTAGGTTTGTTTTATAAGATTTTGTTTTTAGATAAAATGTAAAGGATAGAATAGTTGGTGGATTGCTCAAGTACATCATATACACACACACTCTTGATTTAGTTTGTTTATACAAAAGATTTTCTATTTTAGAAAAAATACATGTTTGATTTTTGGTATTCAAAGTTTACATGTTTTATCCAAAACCATGTTTAGTGCATAATGTCAAACACATAGATATTTCACCATGTTTGTGTAGTGGATCATATCCATACACTCTATGCTTCAAAGTTGTTTAAATATCTTGTTTTTGTATTTGGAGAAGTTTTGGAAAAGATAAGTTTTAGAAAAACCAGTTTTAGAAAATACTGTTTTTCATTTGAGCCAATTTTTTCATATTACAAAAATAGTCCAAATCATTTATAACATGTCTTGATTTTGTGCAAAGATGTTTGTTTATCAAAGTATATTAGTAAAACTATTTTTGTAAGATTTTCTGTGAATTTATGAGATTTTATTTCAACCAAAAAGACCAAGTTTTAAATCCCCTTGACTGTGCTGCCTGGCTTCAGCCGGTCGACCGAAGCCTGAAGGAGCGTGCACGCCAGTATCTAGCTGGAGGGTCGGTCACCGAGACAGTCGACCGCCAGAGAGCTTTTGCTCTCTGAAAAACCCCGGTCGACCGAGCCGCCTCTGGAACAGAGAAACTGTTCTCTGTTCCAGAGGCTCGGTCGACCGGGCCGATCGACCGTTACCCCAACGGTCAGAAAAATGACCGTTGGCCGTCGATCGGACGGTCAACCGACAGTTCTGTCAGGCCTCCAATGGCTAGTTTTTGGAGCCCTATAAATTAGGCCATTTGGGGGCTGTTTTGATTAAGATTTTCAAGTGGATTTTCACCAGTTTTCCCAACTCTTTTAAGAGGTTTTCTCCAGTTGTTTTAGAGCAAATATTTCCAATCAAAAGGAGAGTTTTATCAAGAGTGTTTAAAAGAGATTTTTCTTGAGTTTTTCCTCCACCATTCTCATCCTTGTTTTCTCACAAACACTTGAGCAACCCATTGACTTATTCATTCTATAGGAGTGTTTTTGTGAGAGGATTTTAGGTGATCAAGAGTTGTGATCACCAAAGTTCCATCTTTGTACTTTGAGGAGGCGGACGTGTGTGTCCGCGGTATTTCGAGTTCGGGTGCGAACTTGTTGTTTGAGGTGCGGCCTCGACGAGCTTGTGGGCTTGCGGTGTGTACGGACTAGAGAGAGTCCAAGGAGTTCTAGTGGGGACTCGTTGTAGGTGTTGCGGCACCGAGTGATCCGGTGGGATCGATTATAGTGGAAATCCTTCGTGTGTCGTAGGCGGGGATGTAGAGCAAGTGTGCTCGAACCTCGAAATAAATCCCTTATGTTTGCGATTGCTCACTCTCTCTTTGTCTCTTTGTTTATATCTTACATGCAATTACTTGTCTTATCTTTACATGCTTGATATATTGTGTGCTTAATTGTTATATGCTTGGGTTTGTTTCCTAACACTTGTATTTAACCAAGAGAGCCAACGTGGCACCTCAACCCTAATCTAGGGGAATCTAGAGGAGTTAGTCCAGAGCCCTTCACGGGGAATTCGGCTACACTCTTGTGTTATACGTGGTGTTTAGTTTAAAAGTTTAGTTTAGGTCATAATAGTTTTTAATTCCGCATTATTTGGCATTTAGTGACCATTAGATTAGCCATCACCTATTCACCCCCCCTCTAGGTGATCTACAATTGGTATCAGAGCCAAGTGCTCTGAATTTGGGTCTTACAACCTAGAATTAAAGATCCTCATTTTAGGCTAATCACATTATTTTGTACACACACCATAGACTTCATGTCACCACCCATGTTTGACATTCTTAACTTCCAAATTTGGAAGGTTAAGATGTCTTTGTACCTCAAAGCCCTAGGCATTCATGTCTATCTTGCCACAACTAATGATGCATATTATTTAAATGGTAAGAATATTGAGGCTAATGCAAAAGCCCTACATGCTTTAAGATCTACCCTAAATAATGATTATTTATCTAGGGTTGCTAATCTTGATTTGGCTTTTGTAGTTTGGAACACCCTCCTCTCCCTTGGTAAAAATGAACAATACTATGTGGGGAGCGATTCGGATGTTGGAAGTGACGTCTCCAACAAGTGCTATATGGTCCAAGGGGATAACCCCCTTGAGGTAACTACTGAATCCGAGGTAGAAGATGTTAACATGTCATATGATGAGCTTACTTTATTTTGTCAACAATTACTTGAAAAATATGACATGCTAAGAAAAGATAATAAAAATTTGAAAAAGAAATTTGATTGCATGTTAAATGAAAATGATTATTTCAAAAATAAAATTGCATGCATTGAAAAGAAAATGAAATTTTGAAAAATGAAAATGTTTCCTTGCTTTCCAAATTAAATACTCTTTGTGAAGGAAACACTAGTCTAAAAAATAAAATTGTTTTGGTGGAAAACCAAAAGGAAATTGCTTTTTAAGAAAACACTACTTTAAAAAGAAAAATGATTGAAAAAGAACAAGAAAATGTTTTTCAAAAGAAGAAGAAAATTGTTTCACAATCTCACCATGCTTTACATGCCACCATTGATAATAGTGAGATTAATGTTTTGAAAAATAGGATTAATTGTTTGAGCTCAACTTTGAGCTCATGTGCATTCAATCATAAAAGATTGGAGTCTTTGTTTTCAAAGAAACAAACTCCACATGTTCATGCACATCATCCTCATCTTGCTTATGCTTATGTTGCACGTCATGATTACACTCACACTCATAAGCATACTAAGGTGTACAAATGTACACATTGTGGCCGCAAAGGCCATTTAGCAAAATTTTGTTATGATAAGATAAATGTTCTAAATTTTGCTAATAAAATGTTTGGGTGCCTTACAATGCTAACCCCCAAGGACCCAAAAGAAAATGGGTACCAAAACCCCCACCGTATGTTTTTGATGTAGGTGAGGGCTCTCACAAAACGTGAGAGGGATGGTGCCTTGATGGTGGATGCACAAGAACTTGATGGACACATATATAGATGCATTGCTATCAAGGAGGTTTGGTGGGTCAACCACCATGTTTGGAGTTTTAGAACATAGTTCCTTAGTTGGTAACTATTTCTAAACTCTTATTTTATTTACATGCTTATTCATTTGTAATATCACATAGCATGTTCATGTTTTATTTGTTTTGTGCTTCATGTGGTATATACATGGTAGATGTAGTTTTTATCAAAACTTGTTGTTATACATGTACAAATAGTGAACAACAAATTGATTTATATATGTTTGCACTTCATGTTCATTTGTACTCACTATATGTACATGTTAGCCTAGTTTTGATGATTCTTTCATTTACACTTGTTTTGCCTATTTTTGTTTTACTTCATGTATATGCAATTTTTATTCAAATCTAATAAATATACATGTATACCCGTTGAGTCTCTTGCCTTCATGCAAATACCTTTAATAGACTCTTTTATGTTTGGGATATGTATGCATATTGTTAGATTTAGATAAATCATACATATACCTTGAAGTTTGTTTTAAAAATGAAAAATGAATTTTCATGTTTGTTTTGAGCTTTATTGATTATTTTCATGAAAATACTATTTACATGATTTTTTAACACTCACACTTTATTTGTTTTGTCATGACTTTGATTCATGAACACTTTTATGAGCCTTATCATTTTTGAGTGTCAACTCTTGTGTAATTGGTATGATTCATGAAATACATATGATCTGGTTTCATGTTTTTGAAGGATCTTTAACTAGTTTTTTTTTAAAATTAATTTAACTTGTTATTTATTCTTCAATGTTTATGAGATATACACATGATCCTATTATTGTTTCAATTGGTATCATTAAATCGTTTCAATTGGTATCAATTTGACTCTATTTTTGTATATTCTCATATTTTGTCTTTCTATATATGTATGTATCAATTTCAGTTGGTATATTTTTTTCATACATATATATGAGTTATTTGTGCTTGAGTTAACATTGATTTATACATTTAAAGCACACAATTTGTTTATGCTAAGCTTAATTCAAATTTTTTTTAAAGCTTATGCATTATGTTTTAAAATTGGTATCAAAATTAAAAAAATTATGTTTATTTGATATCTCAAGATTTGTTTTATTGAGAAAATTCAAAATTTTGTTTTATAAGAAAAATTTAAAATTTTTGATTTGTATTGCCTATATGCAAGGAGAGCTTAACATCTCTTCTACATAAAGATTCATGTTGAGTGTATTGTATATTGAGGAGCTTGACAACTCTTCTTTATGTGGTACACGTGTGTAGGGGGAGCTTCACATCTCCTCTTATGCATTACATAATATGTGTTATGTGAATTGGGGCTTGTCATCCCTTCTTCATGTAATGCATATGTGTAGGGAAGTTAACTTAGCGTCTTCCTCTTCAAGAATGTATATCGCATATAACTATTTATTGATTTGAGTTTACCCCTTCATTAATTCTATGTTTCGGACAAAAAGGGGGAGAAAAATTTATTTGATTTTGTTTTTACTTTAACCCCTTTGTTGATGATTGACAAAAAGGGGGAGAAGTATTTGAGATATATGCATGTTTTACTTGCTTAAGGGGGAGAAGTATTTGTTTTCCTTACTTAAGGGGGAGTAGTTTTTATGTTTATGCATATATGTTTTGGGTTTGCAAATAGGAAAAAAGAATTTGATTTGTTTTATGCTTGATTGGCATGTTTATCTCCTAGATTTGCATACATGTTTATGAGCATACATTGCATATTTATTTGTTTATTTGTTATGCATGAGTTAAGGGGGAGCTTCTTTAGAGCTTTACTTTAATCCATGCATATATAACTTCATGAGTTTTGTCATCATCAAAAAGGGGAGATTGTTGGCCCGAAGGCCCATCACTCTAGTTTTGATGATGATCAACTCATGTAGTTAAAGTACTAATGATCTTGTGTTTAATTAGTGATAGATTTATGATCAAGATCTTAGTAGGTGCATAACTTCAATAAAGGATTTGAAGTCAAGTTTTGGAGCTAGCACGGTTTGATCCAAGAGCCATTGGATCATGTTTGGACCAAGTCAAGAAGGCTTCAAGTGAAGACTTCAAGAAGATAAAGACTTGTGTCTAGGTTTGTTTTATAAGATTTTGTTTTTAGATAAAATATAAAGGATAGAATAGTTGGTGGATTGCTCAAGTACATCATATACACACACTCTTGATTTAGTTTGTTTTTACAAAAGATTTTCTATTTTAGAAAAATACATGTTTGATTTTTGGTATTCAAAGTTTACATGTTTTTATCTAAAACCATGTTTAGTGCATAATGTCAAAAACATAGATATTTCACCATGTTTGTGTAGTGGATCATATCCATACACTCTATGCTTCAAAGTTGTTTAAATATCTTGTTTTTGTATTTGGAGAAGTTTTGGAAAAGATAAGTTTTAGAAAAACCAGTTTTGGAAAATACTGTTTTTCATTTGAGCCAATTTTTCTATATTACAAAAATAGTCCAAATCATTTGTAACATGCCTTTATTTTGTGCAAGCATGTTTGTTTATCAAAGTATATTGGTAAAACTATTTTTGTAAGATTTTCTGTGAATTTATGGGATTTTATTTCAACCAAAAAGACCAAGTTTTAAATCCCCTTGACTGTGCTACCTAGCTTCAGCCGGTCGACCTACCGGTCGACCGAAGCCTGAAGGCGGTCGACCGAGCGGTCGACCGACGTGCACAGCGTGCACGCCAGTATCTGGCTGGAGGGCCGGTCACCGATACGGTCGACCGCCAGAGAGCTTTTGCTCTCTGGAAAACCCCGGTCGACCGAGCGGTCGACCGACAGAGAAACTGTTCTCTGTTCCAGAGGCTCGGTCGACCGGGTCGGTCGACCGCTGCCCCAACAGTCAGAAAAGTGACCATTGGCGGTCGACCGGACGGTCGACCGACAGTTCTGTCAGGCCTCCAACGGTTAATTTTGGAGCCCTATAAATTGGGCCAATTGGGGGCTGTTTTGATTAAGATTTTCAAGTGGATTTTTTACCAGTTTTCCCAACTCTTTTAAGAGGTTTTCTCTACTTGTTTTAGAGCAAATATTTCCAATCAAAAGGAGAGTTTTATCAAGAGTGTTTAAAAGAGATTTTTCTTGAGTTTTTCCTCCACCATTCTCATCCTTGTTTCCTCACAAACACTTGAGCAACCCATTGACTTATTCATTCTATAGGAGTGTTTTTGTGAGAGGATTTTAGGTGATCAAGAGTTGTGATCACCAAAGTTCCATCTTTGTACTTTGAGGAGGCGGACGTGTGTGTTCGCGGTATTTCGAGTTCGGGTGCGAACTTGTTGTTTGAGGTGTGGCCTCGACGAGCTTGTGGGCTTGCAGTGTGTACGGACTAGAGAGAGTCCAAGGAGTTCTAGTGGGAACTCGTTGTAGGTATTGCGGCACCGAGTTATCCAGTGGGATCGATTATAATGGAAATCCTTCGTGTGTCGAAGGCGGGGATGTAGAGCAAGTGTGCTCGAACCTCGAAACAAATCCCTTGTGTTTGCGATTGCTCACTCTCTCTTTGTCTCTTTGTTTATATCTTGCATGCTATTACTTGTCTTATCTTTACATGCTTGATATATTGTGTGCTTAATTGTTATATGCTTGGGTTTGTTTCCTAACACTTGTATTTAACCAAGAGAGCCAATGCGGCACCTCAACCCGTATTTAGGGGAATCTAGAGGAGTTAGTCCAGAGCCCTTCACGGGAAATTCGGCTACACTCTTGTGTTATACGTGGTGTTTAGTTTAAAAGTTTAGTTTAGGTCATAATAGTTTTTAATTCCGCATTATTTGGTATTTAGTGACCATTAGATTAGCCATCACCTATTCACCCCCCTCTAGGTGATTCTACACATATTTCATTACATGATGAAGGGTAGACGGGAAGATGGAGTTGCGGTGGATCCATGGTCGTCCCAGTAGCAGGTTGTAAGATGTGTCGGCATCAATTACATAACATGTCACTTCAGACTTCAAATTCCCGATTTGGCATCTGAGTTTGATCTTGCCTATAGGGTACATACTATTAGCATTGAAGCTATAAATGGTAGTTGTGTAGCGCTCAATCAATGGGTGAGAATCTCTACGTGCTGTATGACCCGGCAGGGCATAATGCTCACTGCGGATCCTGAATCAACTTGAATGCAGCTCACTTCAGATGATCCAATGTATCTTGTATAAGATAAGGGTCTACCATGTTTCTCCTTTATTTGTATATTTTCTGGAGAGAATGTGATGAATGGGGAACGTATGGAGGTTTGATGACAGTGACCATCGTTTTCCTCCTCTGGGATGGCGGGATTCTGGGTTAAGAAAACCTCAGAATCTACCAATGTTTCTCTTAGAGCTTCCCTCCTAGATTGGAAAGAAGCTCGTATAGAATGATCCGAGCAAGGATGTTGGCCGCTGAGCCAAAACATCAAAGCGAAAGGGAGTTAATAGTCTCGCATCATCTTTTTGAAGGGCTTTGGCATAACGAAGCTCTTTTTGTTTCTCCTCAGGTTACTTTGTGGACTGCTCGGCTGTCTCCTTCATTGACTGAGAGAGCTTGCCACTGGATGATCATACTATTTCAAGTACTGCTTGCCGGATTGGGTCTTTGACGTGGAAGGAGTACCTATCTTAGCAGCCAAGGCAGACTCCTCTTCTCCTGAACTAGTGAAAGAAGTAACATCTTCCTCAGTTTGTTTGATAGAGATACCACCATACTGCTGGAGGAGGCTTTAACCTTGGCTTTGGATTTTCTGTGTGTAATAGTTGTCCATTGTTGGCTTCCGATAATGTCAGGGTGAACCATATTATCTCTCTCTAGGAGTCGAGACGGGGATAAGGTCTTTCTCTTTTTTATTGTAGGGATAGTATTGATCACCCTCAGTTCTTCTTTCGGGATGGAAACCACTCTGACTGGTACTGATAGGATTTCTTCGCCAAATTGAAGGGATGTCATGTTAAGCCGTCACCTTCTTCTGCTCTGGACGAAGTTTGAGGACATCTGTGTCGATTAGAGCTTGAAGAACATCCTTGAAGTATAGCAGTTCTTCTTAGAATGCCCCAACATCTTGTGATATAAACAGTAGTTGGGACCATCAATCTTCTCGACTTCGTCAGGGTGTCTGAACTCTAAAAATTTTGAGTTTGTTACTCTTCTGGAGTAACTTGAATAGAGAGATCACATGCTCATCCTTGAAGGAGTATGCTTTACTTGCACGTGCTTGGCTGGGAGCTCCACCCCCTCTTATTGATTGGGGTTTCGAAGTTGATTAACCTTTGTTGCCTGAGTCTCTCATCTTTTTGGTTAAGAAGATAATTTTGGATTACATCACATCAGTTTATCGGGTCTTGCTTTGCTGTCTTTCTCTTCATCCTTAATGCAGGTGACTATTTCATCGCCTGCTCGCCTTGTTGCGTCAGCTGCTTTCAAGTGCGACATTCTGCCACTCCTATCTGGGCGAGGAGTGCAGTCTGTGGGTTGTGGTGACCCGTTTCCACCAGTGTGGATTAGGATATGCCACTTGGACAACGGAGTGTCATACTCCAGAATCTCTCCACAAAAACCTTGATGGTCTCTCTTTTCTTCTGCTTCATGGCAACGAGCGTCAGCATTGCTACCTCCATATCATCTTTGAAGAAGCGAGTTAGAAATAGCTTTTTCAAATCGGCCCAAGTTTTGATAGAGCCGATATGCAGCTTCATGAACCACTTAAAGGCAACCCCCTTGAGAGTGCCAATGAATAAATGAACCATGATAGCATTGTTTGATACTATGTTCCCAGTTTAGGATTTAAAATAGTATATGTGTTGGTTCAGTGCCCTATACCGTCGAAAGTACGTAGGGTCGGTGCCTTGAATTTCGGAAGGTAAGGAACTGTGACCCATTCTACTAGGTAGGGTCAGACTACCCCACATCTTGAAGGTCGCCTCAGCGCGCAAGGGTTTCAAGGCATTCCTCTAGATTGCTCATCCTCCTTGAGTGAAGAGATCCGCTTTCTGAACTATCCTCCTCTTCAGATGAAAGTGTGGAGGACTCAGGGTTTGATTGCTTTTCACTCTTAGTATCCTCAGAAGAAGAACTTTCTCCCTCCTTTTTCCCTCTTCCTTTTTCTTCCTTTTAAGCAGCTATGCTAGCATCTACTTAAGGGTATCGATAGATTCTTGCTAAGCTCGAATTATGCCAAATTGTTCCCTCTAAACTTGGGCTTGCTCTTTGAATCACTTGGCCACTTCTTCGGGGGTGCCCGCCATGTATGCAAAAGCTTCTTTCTCTGTAGAAGAGTTAAAGGCCTATGATTTCGCAATGGCGGGATGTGCCTCATTCATGTTGATACCCCTGGCTAGGGCACTATACTTCACCGTGGCAATTGTACCAGTCCGGATGCAAGTGTTCTTGTACACTCCTCCTGATTCAATCAGTATTTCCTTCAAACTAAAAGAAAGTTCATTGTTAGACTCGCCAGAGTAGACGACTAGTTGCTTTCCTTTGGACTTGCTCTATGTAGTGCACGGACCCACCATATTTGAAGCTACCTCAGGGACACGTCAGAGAATGACTTCTTATTGTGGGAATGGCGTCTCTTGTCTGAGTTCGAGACTTGGACGGTTGATAGCTGATTAAATATTGAAGGCTTGGTCAGAGTTGCAGTGGCTTTTACAGAGTACTGTCATGATGAGCCGTTCACAATATCATTGGACAGTGATTTGATGGACATTCCTTTTCTTTGTCAAGTAGTCCCTTAGATCCGTTGCAGGGATATTCAAAGGACTAGCCTCGAATCCTTGAAGATGATGATGTTTTAGATTAGCTTTGGTCCTGGCCATCTGAGGTTGAACCGAGTCTTAGCCTCGCATTTTGGTAGAGTCTGCTTCAGAACGTGAACTTTGAGTTGAGTAGAAAGAATGCGAGAGTCTCGTTCTGGCACAGATTGGACGCGAGTCTCGCGTCTTGGAGAAAGAACGAGAACTTGCGCTTGGACGTTGAGACGCACATTTGAAGAATGTGGGTCTTGTGTTGCTCCTGAGAAACACGGGTTTGAGCCTCGCATTCTGCATCTGCATGGACGTGGGTCTCGCATTTTGGAACGAAAACATGAACGTCGCTTATGGGTGTTGAGATGCGCATTTGAAAAACACGGGTCTCAGTTGCTTCAATGAAATGCGGGTCTGAGCATCATGTTCTGTATCTGCTAAGTAGATTACAATTGTAGAATCTTCAACTTCTTATTGATGGGCATGACGTCTTCGTTAACATTCAGCATTTTGGTTAAGTCTCGGGAGCTGTGGGGAACCCCAGGTAGCCTGAAATTGCGGAGTCTGTAGAAGAGAGAGATGACAGGACTAGCGTTCGTCATCATTTTGTCCATGAGCAAGCATACTGGCCCTGCGGGTCTCCTGAGAGACGTTGACGTAGGCCATGTGGGCTACACGGGAGGTTTTCAAAACCTTGCTGGATAAGGCATTGCTTGCGTTGTGAGCAATGACGCATGCCACTTTTGAAGAAGTCTCCGAAGAGACTTGAAAGCGGGTCCCCGAAGAGACTCTGCAATATTATCGCATTGCTTTTGGGCTATCAAAGTGCGAAAAAAGAAATTCTTCAAATTTCCTTGGTTAATTTTGTTGATGCGCGACTCGATCGTTGATCCAATGAGCTTGGCGTCAGCTTGCTCCACAGCTTTCTCGTCGATAGAGAAAGCATTCCCCAGCAAAGTCATCATCTTTTATTTGGTTAGAAAAATACGAAGTAAAAGTCTTATTGAATGCAAAGAAAATTACAACGGATGAGATCCGATTACAAATGAGGGGAGGATATTTGAATCTCTCCTTTATTTAAGGTTTGGTTCTTTGTGCGGCGATGGAGAGTGAATCTTGTCCTCCATTGACCAATTGAATGACAAGCTTCTCTTGGATCATTTTAAGGATGTAAGATTACTCTACTTGGACATGGCAAGTGTTGGAGTTCTCTTTTTAGAGAAAAAATTTATTTCGTTCTCTCTCCCCTTGTGTCTATTTTGCTCCTTTTAAAAAAAAGTTCTACCTTGTTTAATAGCTTTCATGGCTATTTATAGGAGTATTCAAGGGTAAAATTATCCCCTAGAATCCCTCCAAAATGGGGATAAATTCCCCACATTACGTGGGTGTTAATTGACTCAGTAATGGGGTGTTACAACAGAAATACGACCTTCGCAGGTTCTGTTCTATTGTAAAAACACAGGGCTTGCAGGCTCTCATTTGAGTTGAGACGTGGAGTTATCTAAGGTCTGCGTTTGAGTTAAAACATGACTTTAGCTGAACTCCATGTTTGAACTGGAACATGACTTTGGCGAGCTCTGTGTTTGAATTAGTTTGCAGGCTTGGCTGAGCTTCACGTTTGAACTAGAATGCGACTTTGGCCGAGCTCCGTATTTGAACTGGAATGCAGGTGATCGGTCGCTAATATTGCATATTTATCATCACATTCCCATATTATTTATTTCATAAACTCTTTTATTTAATTATCTTTTTGTCTAATTATTTGCAGGGCCTTTACTAAATGAAAGAGGAGAGCAAACGAGCCCAAAAGCCCACTGAAATTTAGACTAAATCAAAATAAAAGATAAGGGCAAATGTCCAGCTGAAGATTGAGTAAATCAGAGGGATAATAACAAATGAAACCAGTTAAATTTAGATTTTTATGAATTCATTTCAGTTAGCTGAAGATCAACACTGATATCATCAAATCCAGAACTCAAATCGAGAAATCAGTTGTATAACGGACGAAACAAATCATAGAAAGGATCTGCTTTCAGGATGTGGCCATTTGGCCATATCCATGCCGTGGATCCGCGGCAAAAGCCGCGGATCCGCCACATTCTGGTAAGATATGCCTTTGCTCCTCCTATCTTCAAACGCTTCCCCTGTTTCCAATTTTGCTATAAATACCGTCAAATTCTGAGGCTAGAGAGAAGGATTCAACAGAGAGTATAGGCTAGACTATTCTGTAATTTGTAACTTAGGATTTTAGTTTTCTTATGTAATTTTTATTTTATTTATGTAACAGAGATTAGAGAAGAGTTTCATAGAGAAATGAGAGTGAAGCTTGTACTAAGAGTGACACCTGTGTAAGTTCTTCTTTTCTTTCATTGTTATTTGAATCAAATCATAGTTACGTTTTCATGTTCTTCTTTTTCTTCTACTTTCCTTCTTTTTCAATTTGGTTTTGATAATAATCCAAGTGAGTCGAATAGCATTGGTATTGCGTTATCTTAGCGACTGCCATCGATAACTCATGATAATGGATTCCTTCCTATGTTTGTATCATTTCATGCTTGCTCGAAAAAGCCTTATGATGTAATATGAAATGGGATTGAGTTTAATCTTATGAGTTATATGCTAATCACCTCCAAATCAAGGTAAACATGCGACAAATCCAAGGTATGCATCAATCAAAGGAGGTAAGAATTTCTTTTAGGTTTTCTTTTTTTCTTTTAATTTTTAGTTTAGATCACCATCATCACCAACTCTCAACTCTATTTACTATTTTCACTTTCTTTGCATAAATTTATTTTTTATTTTCTTCACCTTCTCTATCTATCACTTTCTTCTTAACTTAATAATTGATTCTTTTTCCTTTTCTTTACAAGAGCTAAAAGAACTTTTAACTATTTCAAGTAAACTAAAGAGAACTTACAACACACTTCCATCATAAGTCCCTCCTTGTGGATCATGACCCATATAGCCACTTGTGGTAGAATTGAGTACCTTGCACTTCTCAAGTTTTGAAATTCTGTATTTTTGTGCAGGTCTAAACTCAATCAAATTTTTGGCGCTGTTGCCGGAAATAGGCGGTAACTCTTTTTCTTGTATACTTTATTGGTTAACTTTCTTCTCTATTCTTAGTACGCAATGAATGGTATCAAGAAAACAAGAGCTACAGTGGATATATAAGTGTCTCTGGACTCTGTTCTAGAAAGCAGAGCCCAGAAGACCTCAGTATTGCCATGCAAACGTGACAATCTGAGAGGACTACTCACCTGGTTTTTTGCAGGGTGATTGAACTTCAATACCTAGCTTCTGCAAGTTTTAGTTTCTCCTTTAATATACTCTGCACATACTATCTGAATCAACAGTAACTTGGTGTATGTAGATGCTAAAAATGGTTTAGACTTTACATTTAGGCACGTGTCTATTTCTTTACATTTTCTATTTACTGTTGAAGAGTACTGGAGCCAAGGTATGTATGCATAGCACTTAGTATAGGGTCTATTCTTGTATAAAATATTGCTTGAGTGTTACTTTTGTGCTTTATACTTGTACACTTGCATGAATACGATTAAGGGCACATCCTTAAACAAGATAGGGTGGAGAAGTCATTACCCTCCCTTAGCTCACAAATAATCTCCTCACTCACTAACCCAAGCCTAACTTAAGACTGAGTAGACATTGGCCCTAGTGATATCTTGGACTCAATAGGAGACTAACCTAAAGGGAAAGTTGACTAGAATTTGATTCTTGTCAAATCAGTGTGAAAGGTTGGGGATTGAGAGTCAAAACCTCGAAAAATATTTGTTTGGCATAATTAGGCCCATTGCTTAGGTATGGATACCTCTCACTGGTCTTGCCCCTATCTGACCGATTAACTTGTGGTCAGATTCTATAATATCCCCCAATGGATAGTCTAACCAGTTAGGAGTTGTCTTGATCTAAGATCTACCCTAACTTAGGCTAGATTTTTTCTTTTTTATTTATTTGTTTGCTTATTTTTGCTTTTGTTTCAGACATCTTTGTGATATGGATTATAACTATAATTATTCCAATGCATATGGTGATCCATACTTCACACTGACCTCTTTTGACTCAGATACTACCAATTCGACATATTATAATTAACCAATAAAGTATACCGGATTGGTCTTATCCAAATCAACACATGCCCCAGTTTCAATATTATGAACAAGACTGGAACAATCATCACTACTCTTCACAGAGTCAATAAGGATACAACTCTCCCGAGTAATATTGTCA
This sequence comes from Agave tequilana, assembly GCA_038442645.1. Lineage (NCBI taxonomy): Eukaryota > Viridiplantae > Streptophyta > Magnoliopsida > Asparagales > Asparagaceae > Agave > Agave tequilana. The sequence goes on from JAVJIF010015916.1 coordinate 50,646, forward strand.
ACCACCATTCTAACATTCAGCTCCAAAATTTTCTAGTCATGATCAACCCATAGAAGAAAATTTTGAGGTGACTAAGAGTATAGAAAACATGATTGAGTCCCAAGAACAAAAACTGAAAATGATGAACTCACAATTCTCACAAAACTTCCAAATCCAAGATTCTTACTCTATTTTTCATGTCCCGCAATAAGAAGAACCTATAGACTTGATAGGAGTAAACCTGATTCAGTCTGAAAATAATTTTTTTCCAATCTGTCAATAGACTAGAAGCACATATGAGTTGTCTGATCAACATAGTGAAAGATAGGAATGAGAAAACTCTACCAATCATATTTTTGACCATTCCCAATTGCCTAGCCATACTGATAGGAACAAAGAATCATGGTGTCTTGGAGACATTAACTAAGAGTCAATTTTATCACACAAACTTGAACTTCACCAATTTCAAACCTTGAACAAATTGGCAAGTTTTCTATTCAATGAGATTGAACTTGAATGTGAATGTTGTTGGCTCAAAGGTCTTTCACCTTAGTTTTAATGATGACTAACTTATGAAGGTTAGTTTACTAATGATCTTGTGCTTAATAAGTTTTAGATATTGATCAAGATCTTAGTAGGTGCTTAGCTTTAACAAAGGATTCAAAATCAAGTTTTGGATCTAACACATGTAGATTCAAGAGCTCGCGCATCAAGATCGTATCTAGTACTCGGATGAAGTCAAGCTCAATGGATCGTGTTTGGATCGAGTCATCTTGGAGATGAAAATCGAAGAGTAGACTTGTATCTAGGTTAGTTTAGTTTTGTTTTAGATCTTGTATAAGATTGATTAGTCTTGATATGCTCAAGTTCACACACACAAAAGTTCAAAAGTTTATTGGTTTCAGTTTAATTGGTTTTGAATTTTCAAAGAATATATAACGTTTTCATGAATAGATAGAATCAAAACAAGTTTACTTGGTTTATATATATATATTGGATTTCATCTATGTACATTGATGGTTCAAATGTTTAGAAAAACTTATTTTGATGATTCTAATTCATGTGTTTCAAGTTCTATTTTTAACAAAACTTAGTTTTGAATTTAATGTCCAAAATATAGATATATCTTTTACCATGTGTATTAGATCTATCCATGCACACATACTTCAAATGTGTTTCTATATCGTGTTTTTGTATCTATACTAGTCCTGGAGAAAACGAATTTTCATTTCAAAATTCAAGTTTTAGAAAATACAGATTTTATTTAAAGCTAATATTTTCATGCCTCACAAATAGTTCAGATAGTTTGTAATATGTATTAATTTTTGGTCATACATATTTATTCTTCAAATATATACATGAACCTATTTTTATGGATTTTATGGTGTTTTATTGGAATTTTCAGGGAATTAACAAGCCAACTTTTCAACCCTGAAAAATCAGTTCGAGCCCATTGGCGATCGACCGAACCAGAGATCGGTCGACTGGTCGGTCGATCGATATGTACAAAACATGAACATGGACTAGCCTATATGGCCGGTCGACCGTCTGGTCAGCCAATTCGCATTACCCAGCTCTCGGGTAGGCCCGGTCGACCGGGCGGTCAACCGACTGGGAAATTTCCCTTGGGGCTAGTCAACCAGGCAGTCGACGACAATGCCAAACGGTCAAAATTTTGACTGTTAGCCAGTCGACCGGACTGTCGACTGACAGCCTATTCTAGGCATATTTTGACCCCAACGACTATATTCTCCTTGGCCCTATATAAAGGGATTTTGTGGGCTGTTTGTCTTAAGACTTTTCAAGAGAGTTTATACCACTTTTCTAGTGCTTTCTTGTCCATTTTCTAAAGTGTTTTTAAAATAAGTTTTTGAGTTTTAATTCCCAATCTTTATTTGTTTTCAAAGTGTTGAAAAAAAATCAAAGAAAAAGAAGTCATTGGGAAATTTGTTTTGATCTTAATTTTTATATCTATATAGTATTTTTTTCCCAAGTGTTTTTCTTTGAGTGTTATTTTCAAAACATTTTGTTTTCTCACACTTGAGCTATCAATTCTAAACCTATTTTTAGGATCTTTGTTTTGTGAGAAAAATTGTTTGTGATCCCTCAAGATCACCAAGGGAGTTTGTGATCATTGGATCACCAAGTCGTAAACTTTTTCTTTACTTTGTCTTTGTGCCTTTCCTCTTATGTAGAGGTAATTGTGTTTGAGAGAGGAGTTGTGTACTCCCGGTGTTGAGTTGTAATTCCTCAATGGAGGTCGCTTTGTGGAAGGTCCTGTGTGGACATAGTGAAAATCTTTTTGTGTCAAGGCGGGGATGTAGAGCACTGGCTCGAACCTCGAAACATATTACTGTGTTTGCGTTAGATCTATTTTCTCTCTATTATATCTTGCATTGTTATTTCCTACTCATATCATATACATGCTTGATATTGTTTGTGTGCACAAGCTTGTATTGAACCGAGAGAGCTTCTAATAGCACCTCAACTCTTAGTTTAAAGGAATCTCAAGGAGTAGTTCCAGAGCTCTTTACAGGAAATTCGGGCTCACTCTTGGTTACACATAGTGTGTTAGCAATTAAATTTTAAATTTCACATCATTCATCATTAGATTAGTACTACACCTATTCACCCCCCTTTAGGTGTACTTTCAATTGGTATCAGAGCCAAGGCTCTTGATATTTGATTTAACCACCTAAGAGTGTGATCCTTGGATTGCTAATCTAATCATTTGCTTTGTATATATAATTAGTATGCACTCATAGATTTTCATGCCCTACCCATGTATGATGTTTCTGACATCGATATGTGAAAGTTTAAGATGAGTGCATATCTAAGAACCCTAGGTTTGTATTTTTTTTACCATTATCAAGAAATCTTATCTTGGTAATGACAAGCATATAGAGGTAAATGCAAGCCTTATAAGCACTAAAGCATACACTTAGCGAAAAATAACTTTTTATGATTTCTCATTGTAATTCTGCTTTTGTAGTGTAGAACACTTTGACCTCTCTCGAGCAACAAACGACAAAAAATATGGAGAGAGAAGCTATTGCGTATAAGTCCGACCAATCTTGCTTCATGGTCCAAGAGATTGACTCCCTTAAAGTAAAATTGGACACTCATCAAGATGATGTGCTAGTTCTGCCATTGATGATAATGTAATGGATGCCCATGCTTTAAATGAAGAATTTTTCAAATTTTGTGAAAACTTGCTTTTAAAATACAAATTTTGAAAAATAAGAGTTTTAAATTAAGAAAAAAAATAAGAATTTGTTTTCTAAACTCGATCTAGTTTTGAAGAAAGGGTTGAAATTTTAAATGAGAGGGATTCATTAAAAGTTCAACTTGATCTTGCTTTGAAGGAAAATAAAATTTTGAAGAATAAAAATAATTTTGATCATGTTTTGAAGAAGAATAAAGTTTTGTCTTCAAAACCTGAAGTTGTTTTAATAGAAAATGATTCTTTGAAAATTAAAATTGTTTTAATTTCAAAGGAACTAGATTGCATTTCAAAAGAAAATATTTCTTTGAAAAAATAATTTTGCTTTCCATTCTTGTCATGCTTCTATTGATACATCTCCTAGTGATAAGAATGCATGCTCCACTTTTTCTTTAATTATTAAAAATGATATTTATATTTTGAAGAAGAATGTAAATTGTTTGGGCTCCATTTTGAGCCAATGTGCCATGAACCACACACGTTTGGAATCTATGTTTCGAAAGAAACATATTCCACATATTTATGCATTCCTCCACGGCATACAAATACTTCTCATGTTCACACATATGACACTTTATATGGTAGTGTGTACACTTGTACACATTGTGGACATATGAGCCACCTAGCAAAATTTTGTTATGATAGATTAAATGTTTCAAATTTTCCAAATAGATATGTTTAGGTTAGGAAAAGTGTTAATGCCTATGGACCCAAGAAAGTTTGGGTACCAAAATTCACCCCTATTTTATTTAATGTAGGTACAGGCTCTCACAAGATGTGAGAGTGTTGGTACCTTGATGGTGGATGTGTTCGAGCTAAAGATCATACTTATGGATGCATCACTTTCAAGGGATGTTTGGTAGGAGGAACACCGTGGTTTGGAGACCTAGAGATTAGTTCATTCGGTTTGATAATTATTTCAAATTCTTTTTTTATATTACATGCTTTTATATTGATGATTTTAGCATGTTATGTTTTTTCATGTTCATTATGTTAAATGCAATGTTCATTCGACTTGTGATATATATGTATAGTCTTTGAGATACACTCATATTTATATGAATTTATAATTGTATGTTCTCACTATAGTTTAGCTATTGTGTATATCCTAATTCTAAAGCATTTGCATTTACCCTAATGATCACATTTGTTTATATTTTGTGCTTCATGTTTTGAATTACTTGTTTAGATGTAGTTTTCATTAAAATTAGCGTTTATACTTATAGAACTAGTGAGTTATACTTGACTCTTATGTTTGGGTGCCTTAATGCTCATGAATACTTATTAGATGTACTTCTATAACCTAGTTTTGATAATTCTTATATTTACACTTGTATTCCCTATTTTTGTACATAATTTCGTGTTTTACTTCATGTATATATTAATTTTGTTCAAAACTTAGCTATACATGTTTATCGTAGACTGTCCACATGGGGTCAATTGCAGACTCTGACCATAAGTTAATCGGCTAGGTAGGGGCAAGATTGGTGGGAGGTATCCACGCTTAAAAGCGATGGGCCTAATTAAGCCAAACCACCAGCCTTCGGGGTTTCGCCCCTTAATCCCTAACTTTTGACACCGATTTGACAAGAATCAAATTCTAATCAACTTTCTCCTTAGGTCAGTCTCTTATTGAGTCTGCGATACCCCTAGGGCCAACGTCTATTCAGTTTTAGTTAGGTTTTGATTAGTGAGTGAAGAGATTGTTTGTGGGCTAAGGGAGGGTAAAGACTTTCCCACCTTATCTTATTTATAGGACTGAAAAATCACCTAGAGGGGGGGTGAATAGGTGATTATGCTAATCTAATGAACTCAATGCGGATTTAAAAACTAATTGCAAATTACACTCAAATGCAATCAACAAGTGATCACACACAACCAAGCCAAGCAATTAAGAATGCACAATATGAATAGTTGCAAGGCACAAAGTAAAGAGAGAGATAGAGAGAGTCAATGGATCAAGCGCAAACAACAAGATATGTTTCGAGGTTCGAGCACCCAGCTCTACATCCCCGCCTTCACCCAGAAGGATTTAAAGTCCACTAGCTTGTCCACAAAGGACTCTCACAAAGGGAACTTCCACCGAGGATTTTGGGCAATCACAATACAAGGAGTACCCAACTCCTCTCCTTACAAACACAACCTCCTCCTGAGGCAAGGCACCTAGCCAACAACAATCACCTCACACCTTGAGGGATTAGCACAAAGCAATCAGGGATCACCTCACACCTTGAGGGATACAACCCAAAGGCACAAAACCAAACAAAGATAGGGTTTACAACTTAGTGGTTTCAAACAACAACCACAAAACAATCTCTTTCTCCCACACAAAGATCCTATAGAATAAGAAAGTAGATGTTGCTCAAGTGTGGAGAAAACCAATGGAATGGAAATCAAAATCACAAAGAAAATCCTTGGGAAAAACTGAAACAAAGATAAAGAAGATGAATCAAAACTCTTTTTCCCAAAAACCCTTTTCTTTGAATTTTCAAACCCTAGCAAAAACACCAAATAGATTGTTCAATTTGAATCCAAAAACTTCTTTTGATTGCTGTGAAAACACCAGAGAGTAGGAAAAAATTCGCACAAAAAATCTTAGAGAAAAACTTTCACAAATGGGGTATTTATAGACCCCAGAAAAATATAGCCGTTGGCAGCAGAAATGCCAGAAATACACTGCCGGTCGACCAGTCCGGTCGACCGTCCAACGGTCAAATTTTGCCCGTTGGCAGCTACCGGTCGACCGCCCCGGTCGACCCAAACAAACAGAGAGCTCTGCTCTCTGACCCGGTCGACCCGGACGGTCGACCGTCCCATGTCTGCCAAACGTGCACAAATCTGTGCACGCCGGTCGACCTACCCGGTCGACCGACTTCGACCAAGTCGACTTGGTCAGAAGACTAGTTGACTGGTGAAGCCTGGAATCAGAAAACTGAGTTAGAAACATATTTAAAAATTCTTTTATCTTTTCTAAAAATCACCAAAAATAGTTTTATCATTTTGCATTGATATATAAACATGTGGTAAAGAGTTTAGCTCAAATATCAATCAATAAGAACTATTTTTGTGTCTAATCATTTTTACCAAAAACAAAAACTTGTATTTTCTAAAACTTGAATTTTACATAGAAAATACGTTTTGTCAAAAACTCTTCCAAATACAAAAACATGATATTTAAACAACATTTAGGCATGATGTATATGGATATAATCCTATATACATGAAACATATATATATCCATGTTTTTGACAATAATTCCAAAATATGTTTTGTTAAAAATACCAAAACATAAAACACATGAATAAGTAAGTCAAAACTAAGTTTGTCTAGAAAATTGAAGCATGCATGTATATAGAACAAATCATATATACATAAAACCATGTAAACTTGTTTTGATCTATCTATTCATGAAAACCGAGATCGGTTAAACCTAAAACCGAAAAACCAAAAACCAATATTCAAAACATGAAACGTGTGTGTTGTGAACTTGAGCATTATCATACTATTCTAATCTTTACAATTTGGATCTAAACACAAAACTAAACTATGTACCGAAGTCTTCTTGTAGAGCGCAATCTCCAAACCGACTCGATCCAAAACTCCTTGATCCACCGAACAATTGTTATATATGATCTTTGACGCTCGGGCTCTTGAATCAACATGTGAAAACTTTCAAATCATCTTGTTGAAGCTAATCACCAACTAATAACTTGATTAATGATCTGAAACTAAAATCACAAGATTATTAGTACACATAACTACATGAGTTAATCATCATCAAAACTAGAGTGAAAGGCCTTTGGGCCAACAATCTCCCCCTTTTTTATGATGACAAAACTCATGGAGTTATATATGCATGGATTAAAGTTAAGCTTCAAAGAAGCTCCCTCTTAACTCATGCATAAACAAATAAACAATAAATATGCAATGAATATTAAACATGAAACATAAAACATGCATATCTATACATAAACAAAACAAGGTTCTAGATACCAATGAAATGTTTAAAACAAAACATGCTCTAGATACCAATTACAAAATATGTTCTAGATACCAATTAAAATTAAACTAAATTAAACTTAATATATGCAAAACATCAACATGCATATATAAACTCAAAATATTTTTCCCCCTTTTTGTCAATCATCAACAAAGGGGTAAAAACCAAGGTAAAACAAAATCTTCTCCTCTTTTAATATAAAGAAACAACCTTCGACGAGGGGTAAAAACAAAACCAAATCAACAAATCTTTCTCCCCCTTTTTGTTCAAAATAAAAGGTTGAAAACAAGAACAACAATATTCTCCCCCTTTTGTCTAAAACAAAAATAAAGTCAATTAGGGGTGACAATCAATTAGGATATCAATTGAAAATATGTCTATGAAGCATCTTGATACCAATTGAAAGTAAACAAAGATCAATAAATGTTATATGCTATATACATTCATGAAGAGGAAGACGCTAAGTTAGCTTCCCTACACATATGCATTACATGAAGGAGGGATGTTAAGCCCTAATTCACATAACACACATTATGTAATGCATAAGAGGAGATGTGAAGCTCCCCCTACACACGTGTACCACATAAAGAAGAGATGTTAAGCTCTTCAATACACAATACACTCAACATTAATCTATATGTAGAAGAGATGTTAAGCTCTCCTTGCATATAGTCAATATAAATCAAAACTTTATAATTTTCTTTAAACAAAATTTTTAGATACCAATTTAAAACATAAGACATCTTGATATCAAAAGATAGTATTTTTCTTTTTAAACCAAATAAATGTCTAAACAAAAATTTTGATACCAATTGTAAATAATTTTCATTTTGAACATATGATACTAATTTGAAATTTTCAATCATAAAGTAAGGGAGTGGGAATCAAATACCAATTGAAAGACAAAATCAAATTTTCTCCCCCTTTATGAAATACCAATTGAAATAATGCATAGTCTTGATACCAATTTAAAAGTAATCAATTAAAACAAAATTGAAGCTCAAGCACTAGCATAAACAAGATTATGTGCTTTAAAGATATAGGGATATAATAAGCACAAATAAAACATGTATATGTATGAAAATAGATACCAATTGAAATTGATAGTCTTGAAATAGAAAGCATACATACATACAAAATATATGAGTATACAAGAAATGTCAAGATTGATACCAATTGAAAGAATTCAATCATACCAATTGAAATAACAATAAGATCAAGTGTATACATCATATTACTAAACCTCCCAATCATGGTTCAAGTTTTTAAATGATTTTCATTTTAAAGCATACATGAACATGATCTCCCATCCATCCTCCCATAGAAGGTAGGGTTTTCAAAAATAGATTTGAAAATGTAGTATGTTTGAAAATCTCTACCATAGTGAAGAATACGAACTAGTTATAGGAAAAACTTTTAAAACTAGTACGAAATCCCTCAAGTAAGGAATAAAAAAATTGTTTTTCATGAAACACATGTAAATCACATAATCACTAAACACTCAAAGTCCATAAAGCTCATATCAAATTCTCATGAAAGTAAATCATGAGTAAACTTAATAAAGTGAGTGAACAAGTGTTATGTGACACATACAATCATGAAAATATTCAATTAAGCTCATATGAAATTCCTTGAAAACATGAAATTCATCTAAAATGTGAAATCACCAATTGAAATCATCTTAAAAACATGAAATTCATTATAAATATGAAATCACTTAGTAAACATGAAGTTCATCCAAACGATTTAAACTTCAAGGCATATGTATGTCATATACGAACTAAAGTATACATACATATCCTAAACATAATGAGTCCACAAAAGTATATGCATGAAGGCATGTGCTCAAGGATGTACATGTATAATCAATAGTTTGGATACGATAGATATATACATGAAGTGAAAACTCATACACATAAAACAAATCCAAAAATAGGAATACAAGTTTAAAATGCATGAATCATCAAAACTAGACTATGCTAGCACATTTAATGAGTACAAACAAGCATTCAAGCACAAACATATATAAAGATTTATTTGTGTCCCACTACATGTGCAAGTATAAATTCTAGTCTTAATGAAAACTAACATCTAAACAAGTAATCAAATCATTAAGCATAAAACGGGAATCATAACCCAATATGATAAACATAATAATCAAAAACATGAAATATAAAAAAAAAATCATAGCCAACCATATGATTAGCATGACAAAGACATGTGCATTAGATTTATGATTAACATGATAGCTAAAACATAAAGAGAGCACAAAATATGGGTCCATAATAAACATGGGTGTCTCAACAACTAATCATGTAAAGCATAAGTCTAATAAACATGACAAATATCACACTAATCATGAAACAATAAAACATGAATCATTAAAACAAAAATCATAAACATCCACATGATCATTATGTATATGCATGTGCATTAGATCTAGGGCATACATGTTAGTTTAAACAAGGTGAGAACACTAAATATAGATTCATATAAAACATGGGTGCTCAAGTAACTAAACAAGTATAACACTAATCTAATTATGACATAAGCATAATGAACAATAAAAAAAAGACATGCTTATGAATAGATGAACATGAAAAACATGCAAATAAAAATGGGAGTTAGAGAATGATACCAAAACCGATGAAGGTGCATCTCTAGTTCTCCAAACCACGGTGGTCCTCCCACCAAATCTCCTTGAGAGTGAAGCATCCAAATAGTTCTCTTTTAAGCTTAGAATGCATCCACCTCAAGGCACCAATACTCTCACGTGATGCGAGAGCTCCCACCTACATCAAAAGTCAAGGAGGTGATTTTTGGTACCCATTTTCTTTTGGGTCCATGGGGGTTAGTATCTTTTCTAACCCAAACAAGATTAGTTGCTAAATTTTCAATATGTAAACGATCATAACAAAATCTAGCAAGATGACCTTTTCGGTCACAATGTGTACATGTGTACACATGAGCATACGTGTGATGGTGGTGACCGTGGAAAGCATGTGTATGCCGTGTAAAGTGTGCATGCAAAGATGGACCTTGTTTCTTGCGAACCAAGGTTTCCAAACGTGAATGATTCAATGTGCATTGGCTCAAAGTGGAGCCCAAACATTCAACAATTTTCTTCAAAGCATTTATATCATTTTCAATAGTGGAAGATAAAGTGGAGCATGCAATAGGTGTGCAAGAAGAAGAAGAAGCTATACTAGCATGGCACACATGAGAATCAATATCAATTTTCAAAGATTCATTTTTCTTTAAAACCAAATCCAATTCTTTTGTAATTGAATCAATTTTATTTTTCAAGGAAAGGTTATCTTTAAAAGTAAGATCCAATTTTGAAGATAAAATCTCATTGTGCTTTACAACATCATCGCAATCATTTTTGCTTTTTAAAACTTCAATCTCATTAAGGGCAAGGTCTAGTTGAGATCTTAGTGAGTCACGTTCACTAGTGATCTCTTCCTTCTCTTGCAAAACCAATTCAAAATTTGAACACAAATCCTTTAATTCATTTTTCAAAACAAGGTTGTTCTCTTTCAAAAGATTGTGTTTTTTCACAAAATTTTCAAGCTTTTGAGCAAGTTCCAAATTCAATGTTTGAACTTCAAAACAACCATGGCAATAGGAACTAGAGCTATCATCTACTTGAGTGTCTGATTGTACCTTAAGGGAGTTATTCCCTTGGACCATGAAGCAATGCTCTTCGGACTTTTCTCTCATAGATCTCTTCATTTTGTTGATAATCCTTGGAAGCTCGGGAGACGTCAATAAGCTCCAAACTGTAAAAGCCGAGTCATAACGATCAAACATCGGTAAAAGATGCTCACTAAGAGATGCTCTAAGTACTCTAAGTGCTAATACATTAGCCTTTTTATGCTTGCTACTATTAGGGAATGATTCCATAGTGGAGGCTTGATAAACTAGATGTCCTAGGCTTTTTAAATGTTTACTCATATTGGCCTTCCAAGCATCAAGTCTAATATGGTCAAATATAGGAGGGCTATCCATGAGAGCAAACTAAATGAGTGCAAATGAACAATGCAAATGAAGATTAGCAAATCAAGATCTCACTCCTAGGTGGTTAAACCTAATATCAGGAGCGCTAGCTCTGATACCAATTGAAAAATCACCTAGAGGGGGGTGAATAGGTGATTATGCTAATCTAATGAACTCAAAGCGGAATTTAAAAACTAATTGCAAATTACACTCAAATGCAATCAACAAGTGATGCACACACAACCAAGCCAAGCAATTATGAATGCACAATATGAATAGTTGCAAGGCACAAAGTAAAGAGAGAGATAGAGAGAGTCAATGGATCAAGCGCAAACAATAAGATATGTTTCGAGGTTCGAGCACCCAGCTCTACATCCCCGCCTTCACCCAGAAGGATTTAAAGTCCACTAACTTGTTCACAAAGGACTCCCACAAAGGGAACTTCCACCGAGGATTTGGGGCAATCACAATACAAGGAGTACCCAACTCCTCTCCTTACAAACACAACCTCCTCCTGAGGCAAGGCACCTAGCCAACAACAATCACCTCACACCTTGAGGGATTAGCACAAAGCAATCAGGGATCACCTCACACCTTGAGGGATACAACCCAAAGGCACAAAGCCAAATAAAGATAGGGTTTACAACTTAGTGGTTTCAAACAACAACCACAAAACAATCTCTTTCTCCCACACAAAGATCCTATAGAATAAGAAAGTAGATGTTGCTCAAGTGTGGAGAAAACCAATGGAATGGAAATCAAAATCACAAATAAAATCCTTGGGAAAAACTGAAACAAAGATAAAGAAGATGAATCAAAACTCTTTTTCCCAAAAACCCTTTTCTTTGAATTTTCAAACCCTAGCAAAAACACCAAATAGATTGTTCAATTTGAATCCAAAAACTTCTTTTGATTGCTGTGAAAACATCAGAGAGTAGGAAAAAATTCGCACAAAAAATCTTAGAGAAAAACTCTCACAAATGGGGTATTTATAGACCCCAGAAAAATATAGCCGTTGGCAGCAAAAATGCCAGAAATACACTGGCGGTCGACCGGTCCGGTCGACCGTCGAACGGTCAAATTTTACCCGTTGGCAGCTACCGGTCGACCGCCCCGGTCGACCCAAACAAACAGAGAGCTCTGCTCTCTGACCCGGTCGACCCGGACGGTCGACCGTCCCATGTCTGCCAAACGTGCACAAATCTGTGCACGCCGGTCGACCTACCCGGTAGACCGACTTCGGCCAAGTCGACTTGGTCAGAAGACTAGTCGACTGGTGAAGCCTGGAATCAGAAAACTGAGTTAGAAACATGTTTAAAAATTCTTTTATCTTTTCTAAAAATCACCAAAAATAATTTTATCATTTTGCATTGATATATAAACATGTGGGAAAGAGTTTAGCTCAAATATCAATCAATAAGAACTATTTTTATGTCTAATCATTTTTACCAAAAACAAAAACTTGTATTTTCTAAAACTTGGATTCTGCATAGAAAATACGTTTTGTCAAAAACTCTTCCAAATACAAAAACATGATATTTAAACAATATTTAAGCATGATGTATATGGATATAATCCTATATACATGAAACATATATATATCCATGTTTTTGACAATAATTCCAAAATATGTTTTGTTAAAAATACCAAAACATAAAACACATGAATAAGTAAGTCAAAACTAAGTTTGTCTAGGAAATTGAAGCATGCATGTATATAGAACAAATCATATATACATAAAACCATGTAAACTTGTTTTGATCTATCTATTCATGAAAACCGAGATCGGTTAAACCTAAAACCGAAAAACTGAAAACCAATATTCAAAACATGAAACGTGTGTGTTGTGAACTTGAGCATTATCATACTATTCTAATCTTTATAATTTGGATCTAAATACAAAACTAAACTATGTACCGAAGTCTTCTTTTAGAGCGCAATCTCCAATCCGACTCGATCCAAAACTCCTTGATCCACCGAGCAATTGCTATATATGATCTTTGACGCTCGGGCTCTTGAATCAACATGTGAAAGCTTCCAAATCATCTTGTTGAAGCTAATCACCAACTAATAACTTGATTAATGATCTGAAACTAAAATTACAAGATTATTAGTACACATAACTACATGAGTTAATCATCATCAAAACTAGAGTGAAAGGCCTTTGGGCCAACAAGGACAAGCCCTTAAATCAATTTAGCGCAATGTGTACATGTATATGAAAAGCAACACTTAAGTAATGTAAACAATTCAAAAGTGTTCATACTATGCACACGTACCTTTACTTCAGTACTTTTCAATAGAATGTAAGATGTACATGAAATTAAACAAATGCCTAAATGCAAAGTCTAACCATTTTTTAATTAATTACAAACACGAGTTACTGTTGAATTAAAAAATATAGTGTGCATAATAAGTTAACAAAAAAATATAATAACTGTAGAGTTACCTTTTGTAGTTGTCAACTTCCTGTAATCTACTTCTGCACACAAAAACAAAAAAAATTAACCACTTAGTAATTTATAACAATACCGTTCCCTCTCCGGTAACGGCGTCAAATTTTGATTGTCGAAAAAGCTAGAATCTTTGGCTTCTCGCAATTTTTCCGCGATAGCAAGTTGCTGAGCAGGTCGAATCCACAGGGAGGAATGTGATAGAAGCGTTTCCGTATATTTACTAAATTGGTTAAGTGTTTTTTATTTGAAAATAAAAAGAATTTTATGTTAATTTAGAAGTAAAAGTAATTAAGGGAAAATATTTTTTGTTTTGGTTTTTGTTTTAAGAAAAAGAAAATTAAGGTTTCTAAAATTATAAGAAAACTTAAAAAGAAAGAAAGAAGATAAAAGTAGACTTACTCTTTTGGAAGATTACTTACCTTAGATCGTAGGCGAAAATTTACCATGAGTTGGAGGCGAGCAAAGTATAGTTCATAAGATTAAATTCGATTCTGTCTACATTAGATCATCAAAATTCAAAGGCAAGCATGAAATAAGAAAGACTATGAAAGCAAATATATCGTTATAAACTGTCAATGGCACTTACAAAGACAAAGTTATTCCTATGTTTGAAGATGCATATGAATAGTAGTCATATACAAGAGGAAAAATATCAAGGAGAAAAATAAAAGCAAAAGGTAAATTTTGATTAAATTGAAAAACTATAAAAGAAAGGAGGAAACTTACATTGATGTCACTTTCAATATAGACCTTCTCTCTCTTACTCTCATGAATTTTTTCTTTAATCTTGGTTTATAAAGAAATTACAGAAAATAAAAGAAAGAGAAAAACTAAACTAAAAATCCTAATTTTGATCTCTAGAAGTATTCTGAGATCTCTCTACTCATGCCTCTGCTGGGGTATTTATAGGAGGAAGTCCGGGTAGTGACTCATCAAAATGTTGACTCATCAAAAGATATATTCTCAGAATTTTGAAGTTAAATTGTGAATATGCAGAGAATATCATTTTCTATCTTGATTGAAAATTTAATTGAGTTGGGTTGCAACTAGCTGTCATATTGATAGCTGAATATGACTCATCAAATGACTGAAATGGAAACAGTAGTCAACAAAAAATTGTAGCGCTTTAAGTCTTATTTCTGGAACATCTTGAATCATTAGATTTGCATTTCTATAACGAAAGTTATGGTCAAATTATTAAAAGATGCTCAGGCTGAATCCGAATTTTGATTGAATTGTACACATTTGGAGTTTCCTTCTATGACTCTATTTTGTTATGTAATTAAAGGGTATATTCTCATAATTTGAATTTAAACCTAAATATGCTAAGAATATCCTTTCTTCTACTTGGAGAATAATTAATTTTTCAATCACAAATTTAATTAGATTTTCCTTTCAATATCCAAATATGATTGCCTCAAATCTCTGAATTTATTAAGCTTTTGGGCTTGTTGGGCTATTTTCTTTCTTTCCTCTTTTTTATAAAAGTCTGCACATCACTAAGTAAAAAGAGGATAAAATAGCAGATTTTTATTAAAAATGAATATGAGAATGTGATAATAAATATGCAAAATTGATGAGTAATCAGATATTAGACTGCTTCTGAGAACATGTCATTGTAAAACTGACATGCAACAGAATATGCAAATCGTTCTGTCCAACTGGAATCTCTAGTAACACGTATGATGCTGGCATGTATGAATACTGATTTAGGCCATTCAATGCCAGTTTCATGTAAACAGTGTGAGAGAATACTGATTTTCATTTCTAGGGTCTAGGTTAATCTAAGTTATTTACTTGGATTTTTATAGTAGAGAGTAAAGGTTATGGTCCTCACCCTCTTCGTAGTAATCTAAGAATTGTAAATTGAGTAGCCTAGCGTACTATATTGTACTCTTATTTTTTAGATATTAATGGAATCATGCATAATTTTCAAAAAAAATTACATGAGTTAATCATCATCAAAACTAGAGTCATAGGCCTTTGGGCTAATAATCTCTCCTTTTTGATGTTGACAAAAGTCATAGAGTTATATATGCATGAATTAGTGAAAAGCTTTGTAAAAGCTCCTCTTAACTCATGCATAGTAAATAAACAACAAGATATTCAATAAAGGTTAATAAACATCAAAATATATATGCAAAACATAAACACAATATGCATATATAAACTCTAAATTTCCTCAATTCATTAACAAAGGGGTAAGCAAAATCAGGTAAAGTTATATGTGGCATAAATTCATAAGGAGAGATGCTAAGTTAACTCCCCCTGCATACATGCGTTACATGGAGAAGGATGATTAAATCCCGGACTATACAAGCATAGTATACAATATATAAACGGAGATGTCAAGCCCCCTGTACACGTGTATTCATAGAGAAGAGAGATCAAACTCTTTTTGATATAACACACTTATCATAAATCTATTCATAGAGAAGACGTTAAGTTAACTCCCTTCGCATATTAGTAATATACGCATAAGTCAAATTTTCATGTAAACAAAAATAACAATTATAATAATTGATACCAATTGAAAATATGAACAATTTTGCTAAAAAATATTTTTTCTCAAAAATGATCGGAATAAGATTAAATTTCCCCCTTTTTGAAACAATTACACAACCAATGCAAACGCTTGTTAGAAAAACATACTAATTGAAAATAAAATCAAGCTTAACATAAAGCCAATTATGCTATAAGAAATATATAGACATTGTTAAATATTCATGGTACAAGGAGACAACTTGTCCAAGGTAACTTCGAAACCCACTCTTGAAAATTCTGAATTAACATTAGATGAACTTGATTTTGTTTTTCAAGAACTTGATGAAAATTATATTTCTCTTAAATTTAAATATTCAAAATTAAGAAAAGAAAAATAAACTTTTGCTAAATAAATTGAATATTGTTTCAAAGGAGAAAGAAGATTTAACCTATTTCTTTTGAGAAAACCAAAAAGGATTTTGTTCTTTATAAAATTGCAAGCAAGGAAAAAGCCTTATGACTTCTATTAAAAATAATAGTTTTGAAGTTTTAGATAAAAGAATGGATGCTTTGGATTCTACTCTAAAAGTTTGTACATTTAATAAAAACAAAATTGAATCTTTGTTTTCAAAGAAGCAACCATCTCATACATATTACACAAAACATGGACATCACAGAAAAGCATGCACGCCAAGCACAAAATTCACATAATCATACTTATATGTATGCTGAAGTTTATACTTGTACTCATTGCGGCCGAAAAGGACTTCTAGCTAAATTTTACTATAATAAGTTATATATTGATAAAAATACTTGAGTTCGCAAGACTAATCCTCAAGGATCCAAAAAGATTTGGGTACCAAAATCAATTCCCTCTATTTCTATTGATGCAGGTACACACTAAATCTCCAAGACGTAGGGAATGGTGGTATCTTGATAGTGGTTTCTCAAGGCACATGTCTTGAGATATCAATAATTTTGCAACACTATCAATGTCAAAAGAAGGTGGTACCATCACCTTTGGAGAATACTTAAAAGGACACATCATTGGTTATGGTAATGTTAAGATAGGTTCATCTCCAATTATTGAAAATGTTACTATAATTAATAGTTTAAAACACAATTCGTTAAGTATAAGCAAATTATGTGATAAAGATTTTAAAGTTGTTTTTGGTTTTACTTCTTGTATGTAGTAGATAGTAACAATACTTGCATGTTTTTCGATTTTAGAGAAAATAATTTTTTTATTATTGATTTTGCTTTATCTTGATTGCAATGCTAAATATTTATCGGCTTTAAATGAAGATTCTTCACTTTGTCATAGAAGATTTGGACTTTTTTTTTTATCATCTTGCCCGTATTAATTTAACGATGTAGTTAATCATTCATGTGATATATGTCAATTCGATAAATAAACTTAATCCTCTTTCAAATCAATTAAGGATGTTATGACAACTCATCCCTTAGAATTAATATACATGGACTTGTTTGGTCCTACACAAGTTAAAAGTTTAAAAAGTAATAGATATGTATTTGTTTTAGTCGATGAATTCTCAAGATTTACTTGGGTTTTCTTTCTTGGATAAAAAGATGAGACTTTTTTGTTTTTCAAAGTATTTTGTAAAAGAATTGAAAAAGAAAAAGATTTTTCAATTTTACGTATTCGTAGTGATAGAGGTGGTGAGTTTATCAACCACTATTTCATTACTTATTATGAAAAATATAGAATAAAATATGAGCTTTCTTTCCTAAGAACTCCACAACAAAATTGAGTAGTTGAAAGAAAAAATAGGACTCTCTAAGAGATGGCCAGAACCATGATAAATTAATACGATCTCCCTGAATATTTACGGGCCGAGGCCGTTAATACTTCATATTGTATTATCAATAGAGTTTATTTTTGAAAGAATATTTAGAGAACTCCTTTTGAGATTTATCACTTGAAAAAGTCTAATGTTTTTATTTAAAAGTTTTTGCTTGTAAATGTTTTGTTTTAAGCACAAAAAAAGTTTTAGGCAAATTTGATTCTAAAGTTTATGAAGAAATTTTTATTGGTTACTCTTCTACTAGTAAAGTTTATAGAATTTTCAATAAGTCTACTTTGACTATTGAAGAATCCATTCCTATTAAGTTTGAGGAATCTAACAAGTTTGTTAAGAATACTATAGATTGCCAGATTGACTCATTAGGTGAAGGTGTGGAGAAAATGACTATATAGAATTTTCCGGCTATGAATAAATGCAAAGAGAAGATCCAAATGGTGAGATTCAAGAAGTACAAGAAAAATACTCAACCTATTCAACCACTTATAAAGGATTAGAGATATGCTTCAATTCATCCAAAAAACTCATCATATGTGATGTATCTCAGGGAGTATCTACTAGATCTAAACTCTAACATATTTGTGGACATTTTGCATTTATCTCATACATAGACCCAAAAATATTCATGAGGCCGAAGTAGACTCCTATTGTTCACTTCTTATGCAAGAGGAGCTCAATCAATTCGAGCGTAATCTAGTATGGTGACTTGTTCCTAAATCTCAAGATAGACCAACTATTGGTACTAAGTGGGCCAAATGAGTCAAGTAATATTATTAGAAACAAGGCTAGACTAGTGGCCCAAAGTTACAATCAAATCGAGAGAATCAATATTGAAGAAACCTTTGCACCGGTTGCACGGCTCAAAGCCATTAGAATGACTCTTGCATATGCCTCATATAAATGTTTTAAACCATATCAGATGGACGTAATGAGTGATTTTCTAAATAGATTTATAGAAGAGGAAGTATATGTTGAATAACCCCCCGGATTTGTTGATCATATACATCCTGACTATGTATTCGAGTTGGATAAAGCCTCTTATGATTTAAAATAAGCTCAAAGAGCTTGGTATGATGGGCTTAGTAATTTTCTTATCAATAAGGGTCTTACTAAGAGAAAAGTAGATACCATATTATTTACAAAACATGTTAAAGATGATATTTTAATTGTTCAAATATATGTGGATGACATTATTTTTGGATCTACTAATAATGATTTATGTAAGGATTTTGAAAGTTGCATGAAAGAAAAGTTTGAGATGAGCATGAAGGGCAAACACAATTATTTTCTTGGACTCCAAATCAAGCAAAGATAAGATGGGATTTTTCTTGAATTAAGCCAAATACATAAAGGAGTTGATCAAGAAATTCAGGCTAGAAAATGCAAAATCAAGCAAGACTCCCATGGCTACTTGATAAAGCTTGACAAGGATGATCAATATAAATGTATCGATATTAAAGTTTACAGAGGCATGATCAGAAGCTTATTATATTTGACGGCAAGTAGGCCAGATATCATGTTTAGCATATGCATGTGATAAATCTGCAATTTTGCATCACCATCATATCGCATTTTCTTACTATGTTATGAATAAAATATCACTTCTAAATCGTATTTTCGTCTATTTCGCAGATAATCAAGAGTTTAAGGGTAAAATCAGAATAAGAACCTAATAAACCCAATTTTGGATAATTAAATCACATTTTTTGGAGATCAATCTAGAGAGCTTCTATAAGAATGGATCCAAAATTTGGGATGAATCTAGAGAAATATGGTCCGAATTACCAAAAATCAGATAAATCCAGAAGGTTTTCGTAGTTGAAAAAAGCAATAGAGCAAAACTAGGGACCTAAGTCCCTAGAATTGCCACGAAAAAGCGACAATTGCCACAAAAACATGGCACACGCATTGATCTTCGACGCGTGCTTAGTCTCGTCTTTAAGTGAGTTCTTTTGCTTATAAATACTGCATTTGAGGGCCAAATGAGGTTAGTGAGTAGTAGGCTAGGATTTTCTCTTTTTTAGTATAGAGTAGTGTAGTTTTTTTCTTCTTCTCTTTTGTATTTTTCTTTTGTTTTAAATCATGTATTAGGACAGAGTATGATTCAGGAAGATAAAGAGAGATTGATGTAATAGTGAGTGATAATTTATGAAACCTTCCTCTTTTTCTTTTTTGGTTTCTTCTCTAAGCTCTAATATAACTAGCTAACTTTTCTTTCATAACAATCTAGCTACTAACCACTAATCATCTAACCCCTTACTTGATAATCCACATGAATTTAATAGCCTCTACAAAGCTTTGCTCTTGTAAGAGCCATTGATGGCTCATGATGGTGGGTTGTAACATCTAACTTGCTAACTTGCTAACTCTCTTATTTCATGCTTGCCTTTAATCGGTTTTGATGATTTAATATTTGCATTAGATTGCTCTTGATGTAAGTTTAAATATGAAGAACCATCTTATGTGCCGCACTTTGAATCATCTCTTGATGCTAAGAAATAGTTATGGTCAAGGATCCATGTGAGGCAACTATCACTAATATGTTAGCGTGATTAGTGAAGTATTTAGTAATTAGTAGCTATGAATTTTCTTCTCTTTTTATTTTATTTTTAAAATTAATTTTCAAAACCACTTTATTCTTTTCTTATCGGTGTTTTCATTATCTTCTTTCTCCACCACAAACTTTCTCTCTTTTCTATTTTTTAATACTACTTTTTAAATCACTTCACATAATTTTTTGCTTCTCTTATTTCTTGTTTCACTCATTTCTACTTTCTTATTTTTCCTTCACCGATTCCAAAACAACTTCTCTATCATTTTCATGTCAACGTTTTCATCGCCTTCTCCTTCTATCACTTCTAATTTTCTTTTTTTTCTCTTTCTTTAACAAATAAGAACTCGTTACCAACCTACGTGAACAGAAACTGTTAATGCTTCTATCATGTCCCATACCTATGGATTCGACCCATATAGCCTATATACTACAACAGAAGTATCGAGGAAGCCAAAGCACACATACTTAAAATACCGATTATTAAATAAACATTTTCGTGCACGGTTCTCCTCCTATCAGCATGTGTGCTAGATTTCAATCATGTCCAAAAAAGTTATCTAACAGAGGTCAAACTTATTATTAGATATTTAAAGAATACAATTAAGATGGATTTATGGTATCAAAAAATTGGACAATTTTCAATAACGACTTATTCGGATACTGACTACGCAGGTTATAGAGTGAATAGAAAGAGTACAAGTGAAACATATCAATTTCTTGATAATTGTCTAATTTTATGATCCTCTAAGAAGCGAAACTTGATAGCACTCTCAACTATTGAGGCAGTTTATTGTTGCAGGTGTTTTAGTGCGCAAGTACTTTGGACGAAACATACTCTTCTCAATTATGATTTGCATTTTGAACACATTAAGATTTTTCGTGACAACACAAGCACTATACACATGACTAAAATTGCAAATCAACATAATAAAATCAAATATATTGATATATGATATCATTTTATTAGTGATCATTATGAGAAAGGTGATATTGAAATTGACTATGTATCTATTGATTTTCAACTGCCCGACATTTTTACAAATTCGCTTGATTTCAATTGTTTTTCATTTATTCATGTATGATAGATAACTGATTTTTTTTGTTTTGTCTCTCTTTTTGATGCATGACAAAAGGAGGAGAATGATAATGAGTTTTAATGAGTTTTTATGTAATAAGTTTTTATGTATGAATTTTTAAGAGTTTTATGATACAAAAGTTTTATGTGCTAAAAAATAAAGATTATTTGAGTTAGCATGCATAATTTAGGGGGAGCTTTTCTTGAAAGCTCTTCTCTATTTTTATCAACTCATTAGTTTTTTCATCATCAAAAGGAGAGAGATTGTTGGCCCAAGGGTACAATCACTGATTAATTTTGATGATTCTAAAACTCATGTAGTTGGTGGTACTAATTATCTTCTAAAGTGTTTTTAGTATACAGATTTCAAGAGTGAAAGTTTCAGCTTCAAAAGAAGATTCAAGTGACTGGACTTTAGCTTAAAGAGAGAATATTTGAAGATGTCCACTTGAAGCTTTTGAAGACCTAGTCTACTCATGTATATTTATTTTTGTAAAATTTTTATTGTTTAGTCTGTTAAAATTTTGTATAGTGGATTGATGTTCAAGATATCTCACACACACACACACACACACACACACACACACACACACACACTGTAACGCCCACTGCAACGTATATACGTAGGTCAGAAAGTGCCCCCACGTATATACGCTAAGCATAAAAGTACAAGCAAGGGATCAGAGTACAACACAAAGCGTGGTATACATACACATGCCAACATAAAAGGTACATATACAAGTCATCACAGTGTATGATAAACATTACATATTACATATGTCTTTTATCACAACCAAGTCCAAAAGTAAAATATACAATAAAGATACAAAATGCTCACGAGAAGGGCGAAGATCCCGTGAGTCAAAAGGAGTCTGGCACGAAGGAAGTAGAGCTAGTCTGCCTGCTCACTAAAGAAAGCTCGATCTACTGTGGACAGCTCCACTTCGATCCAAGCTTCAACCTGAACATACAAATCCAAGGGAGTCAGGACCTCCCAACAATGAACAGGCTACAGCCAAATGGCTAAGTGACAAGAGTAGAAAGGTTAGAACACAAGTAAGGCAGATATGAACAAGTGAATCATAAAACAGGAAATCCAGGTTAAAACTGATTATAAGCAAGATTGATTGTATACGCTTAAGTCACGGTCCCATGAGACTAATACATCGAAGGAATAATCCAAACAAGGAAACCCTCATCTATATACCTTTATCTCATGCCACAGAAATCCAAGCGTATAGAATCAGAGTTGCAAATCATATGAAAGTCAAACAGGAATACATAACAAGAATACTAAGAATCATAACTAGAAACATAACTGGAATAACGGGAATCATAATAAGTATCACAACTGGAAACATAACTGGAATCATGACTGGAATATCAAGAATCATAATAAGATCCATAACGGTTATCAATTATTATTATAACTCGTCTAACTCATATATCTAGGTATGTGTCTCGGTATCGATCCCAACCCACATACATCCATATATAAGAAAGTCGAGGGTTGTTATCGGAAGCTGATGGAGAACTGATATAGCTTCTTATAGTAGTTCCCATACACCTGGGACCAGTTTTGGAGGCCCAAAGTCCCCCTAACAGTAATCTGTGGGCCCAAAGTCCCACTAACAGTACCGCCAATATGTCATATTCCCATACTATAAGCAAGATATCATTCCGGCATCCATCACTTCCTCCCATACCCATACAAGTTGTAGCTTATTAAGAATTATCAGCTTACGGGGAACAAGTGTACATAACAGTAATAGCCCTACAGATTCAAGAGGTGGCCCCCACAGATTCAAGAGGTGGCCCCCACCGTGTGGTGTGGTACTTTGTTCCGTGTGGCACTTTGTTCTGAGGGAGTGGATTCTAGAGGTGGCCCCCACCGAGTATGGTGTGGCACTTAGTTCCATAAAACAAGACAGGATTCCCGTAAACATGACAATTACAAAGTCAGGTGTATCATGCTTGGTTTTAAAAGATAGCATGACGAGGTGGTGATATATCACAAGCAATAAAACATAACAATAGATTGATAATAGGCCGGGTCAGTCATGTTATAACAATAGGGTTTTGCCAAGTAGTGGCATGCCAGGTGGTCAAGTGATAACACATTGGAGGTCAGGTGATATACATGTGTTAAAAGGAAACATGAAACTGATAGTTCTGAATTATGGTAAGACAAGTGGAAACTTAGGGACAATGCAGAGTTCGACGACCTCGAAGGGTCCACCACGCATGGTATACGATAAGGAGTAAGAACATCACTGGCAAGATACAAGTATAAGAATGAAACAAACAGTTGCATGGCAATACATAAACATAGAAAGATGAAGTAACTAGAGGTTATACACTTCAAGTAATAGGTCATGAAGTACAACACACAAACATATAACCGAAGCATAAGATCCAAATTTAAGATAGTAATTAACTGTAACAGACAGCCAAAGTTAGTCGACTAAGGTCAAGGGAGTAGTCGACTAATAGAAGGGTTAGTCGACTAACAGTAGGGTCTAGTCGACTAAAACTGTGTAACAGAGAGTTGGGTCTCTGATTCAGGAAATGTTAGTCGACTAGGTTAGGAGGGGTAGTCGACTAATAGAAGGGTCAAGTCGACTAACAGACACTTAAGTCGACTAAATCTGTGAAACAGAGAGTTGGGTTTGGTTTCAGGAAAAGTGTAGTCGACTAGGGTCAAGGTGTAGTCGACTAATAGGGATCTATAGTCGACTAATAAATAAGATGAGTCGACTAAAACTGTGGATCAGAAAAGGTTACGTTTCAATCTAAGGGTCTCTAGTCGACTAGGTTCTAGGTCAAGTCGACTAAAACTGGTCAAAAACAGAACGCAGAACAGAATTCGCTGGTTGCGTTTGATGGTCTAAAAATGTGATTTTTATGGCATATGAACACAAGATAGGAGGATACATGTATACTAGGAATGAAACAAGTCTTGGTGAGTAAGAATACTCACTTGGATTGGTTATGTGAAGCTTGATCCAAGGTGATAAATCCGACGAAGAGAGAGATGATCCCCAATCCAAAGGAAGTAGCTTGATTGAGGTTGAAGATGAAGATCTTGTTGATGCTTGAGGTGGAGATGATGACCTAGATGATGCCCTTGAGGTTGGTGGTGGATGTTGAGATGAAGGAGGATTTTGGAGAAGGGGATTTCTTTGTGGAAGTGAAGAAAAAGAGAAAGGAAATGTAATGGAAAGTTTATATATGATTTGTGATTTGTGAAGGAGGTGTAATTGAGATGGAAGAGAGGGGGTTTTGTGTAAATGGGGAAGCATGAGGTGTCACTTGACCAATCATGGCCGGCCAAGTGGAGGGGTGAGGTGGAGGTTAGGTGAAGATATTTTGAGATGGAAGAGTGTGGAAGAAAATGGATTTTGGAAAAGATTAGGAATTTGGGAAATTGGAAATCTCTTTGGCTTGTGAAGGAAGGAAAGGAAAATAGAGAAAAGGAAAATGGTAGAGAAATGATAAAGAGAAGATATTTTCTCTCGGACTCAAGATGAAACTGTTGAATAGACAGATACCCGGGTTAAAGTCAAAGATATGGAAATCATTTCGGAAAATGCCGGAATCGTCCGAAATTCAAGTATCTCGGATCGGCTCGAAATAATTATCAAAAATCAATAATAATATATGAAGACCAATAGTGAAATCCTTTTTAAGAAATACTTTATAGTTTTAAAACTAAAAATCCCGGAATCAGTTACCTACCGGCTCCGACGGAATTTTCATAAAATCATAAAATTCTCAGAAAAAGTATTTAAGTAGGAGATGTAATTCTAAAAGATAAAGTCTAAAGGACCATCATGAAATTCTAAACAGTTTGAGAACTAAAAATCCGGGAATCGGTCAGTGGCACTGGCCGACACCGGTTTTGAAGATTTTCAACTTAATCACTGAAAAATCCAGAAAATCATAGAAAATCCAAAATATTGGAAAACGATGTTTAAAACTGAAATCGGTTGAATCGGATAACCAGAATGTCTAAAACAAGTAAAACTCTGAGATCGAGTCCCCGGCTCAGACTAAGGCTGACTCCGAGTTCACCGATCCAAATCCAAGGCAAAACAATCATATAAGGAATTCATAATACAGAATAAATACAGGAAACAAATCGAAAAAATACGATCGAAAATCTGAATACGAAACTAAGTACGTATTCCGGGAACGGGGTATTACAATCCACCCACCTTACAAAAATTGCGTCCTCGCAATTTCATTAAGGGGTGAAATGAACACAAAGGGGACAAAGGCTGGAATGAAGGGCTCATAAAACCAAAACAGGGAATAAGATGAATACAGGAAGGATCAGGATGGAAAATGAAAGAATGACAAGAGAAAAACATTTAGAATGATAACCAACTCAAATGCAAGATATGGGGTAGGGGTTACCATGATATCCCTAAGGCTCCTGATCTGGATACTGGTCTACCCACTCTGCTGCATCGCCTGAGGTCTCTGCTGCCAAGATGTGAACTTGACCTCTACCTTGATCTGCTCTAGGCCTCATTCCCCTCTGCTGATGATCATACCGTTGAGGAGGAAATGGAACTCTTCGATCAACAGGTTCAGGGTTCCTCCTCAGTGGCGGCGCTGGAAGTGCTGGAGCTGGATGAGCTGGTCTGACTGGTGCCGCATGTCCAAACTTTCTGTACTAGCAATCCCTGAGCGTATGACTCCCTTTCCCACACGCCAAACATAATCCATTGGCCACTCGACAATCCCTCTTATAATGTCCGGGCCTGTGGCAGAAGTTGCATACAATCTGAGACAGAGGAGGTTGGAATGGTCTCTTCATCATCGGGCCATGGGTTGCCCTATCTGCATCCTCCTCATCCATCAACTCAAAAGGCCTCTTCTGGGCCTGGTTCCCCATCTGGTTCACTTTCTTCTTCTCCAGTCCACGCTCTACTTCCCGAGCTATGGTAAGGACTTCTGAATAAGTCTTCAGCTGTTGGGGCATCAAGAATACTTGTATGTCCATTTGTAGTCCCTGCTGAAATCTGCTTGCCCGCTTCTCCTCATCCGTCACCATATACGGGGCAAAGCGGCTAAGCCGGAGAAATTCCGCGGCATACTCATCCACGGACCTATCCTGTTGCTGAAGTCTGATGAACTGCTCTTCCATGTCTTTCTGAGCTGTGACAGGGAAGAATCTGCTATAAAAACTCTTGGAGAATGTGTCCCAAGTGACAGGCTTCTCCAGTCTTGCCTCCTCAGCTAGCCACCAAGTTCTGGCTATATCCTTCAATTGAATCTTGGCGACCTCCACTTGGTTTTCCTCTGGGACACGGGCTGCATTCAACAAGTCTGATGTGTCGGTCAACCATTGCTCAGCATCCAAGGGTTTCTCTTCACCCGTGAATATAGCTGGCTGCAGCCGTCTGAAATCTGATATATTCCCCGGCCTCTGTTCCTTAGGTGCTGCTATCTCTTGCCGGAGAAGCTCGGTCTGCTGCTGCTGGTTCTCCATCATCATCTGGATAACCCTCAATATATCCACATTCTCTCCCGCTGCTCCATTCGATGCTGGTCCAGAGTTGCTACGACCCGATCTTCTATCCATGCCTAGTTGATGAAGAATGACTGGAAAGTGATGGGAAAATGGAAGGATTTCAGGATATGAAGGAAGGAACCAAGAAGAACTAGATAATCAAGAAGGACTAGATGACTTTGTACATTGTAGTTGGCATTAGCAAATTTCTAGAATTTGCCGCTTGATTGTACTATAGGTGGGAGAGCCTAAGCTCTGATACCATCCTGTAACGCCCCGATTCCATGGATACGGGGACGTCACTGCAACGTATATACGTAGGTCAGAAAGTGCCCCCACGTATATACGCTAAGCATAAAAGTACAAGCAAGGGATCAGAGTACAACACAAAGCGTGGTATACATACACATGCCAACATAAAAGGTACATATACAAGTCATCACAGTGTATGATAAACATTACATATTACATATGTCTTTTATCACAACCAAGTCCAAAAGTAAAATATACAATAAAGATACAAAATGCTCACGAGAAGGGCGAAGATCCCGTGAGTCAAAAGGAGTCTGGCACGAAGGAAGTAGAGCTAGTCTGCCTGCTCACTAAAGAAAGCTCGATCTACTGTGGACAGCTCCACTTCGATCCAAGCTTCAACCTGAACATACAAATCCAAGGGAGTCAGGACCTCCCAACAATGAACAGGCTACAGCCAAATGGCTAAGTGACAAGAGTAGAAAGGTTAGAACACAAGTAAGGCAGATATGAACAAGTGAATCATAAAACAGGAAATCCAGGTTAAAACTGATTATAAGCAAGATTGATTGTATACGCTTAAGTCACGGTCCCATGAGACTAATACATCGAAGGAATAATCCAAACAAGGAAACCCTCATCTATATACCTTTATCTCATGCCACAGAAATCCAAGCGTATAGAATCAGAGTTGCAAATCATATGAAAGTCAAACAGGAATACATAACAAGAATACTAAGAATCATAACTAGAAACATAACTGGAATAACGGGAATCATAATAAGTATCACAACTGGAAACATAACTGGAATCATGACTGGAATATCAAGAATCATAATAAGATCCATAACGGTTATCAATTATTATTATAACTCGTCTAACTCATATATCTAGGTATGTGTCTCGGTATCGATCCCAACCCACATACATCCATATATAAGAAAGTCGAGGGTTGTTATCGGAAGCTGATGGAGAACTGATATAGCTTCTTATAGTAGTTCCCATACACCTGGGACCAGTTTTGGAGGCCCAAAGTCCCCCTAACAGTAATCTGTGGGCCCAAAGTCCCACTAACAGTACCGCCAATATGTCATATTCCCATACTATAAGCAAGATATCATTCCGGCATCCATCACTTTCTCCCATACCCATACAAGTTGTAGCTTATTAAGAATTATCAGCTTACGGGGAACAAGTGTACATAACAGTAATAGCCCTACAGATTCAAGAGGTGGCCCCCACAGATTCAAGAGGTGGCCCCCACCGTGTGGTGTGGCACTTTGTTCCGTGTGGCACTTTGTTCTGAGGGAGTGGATTCTAGAGGTGGCCCCCACCGAGTATGGTGTGGCACTTAGTTCCATAAAACAAGACAGGATTCCCGTAAACATGACAATTACAAAGTCAGGTGTATCATGCTTGGTTTTAAAAGATAGCATGACGAGGTGGTGATATATCACAAGCAATAAAACATAACAATAGATTGATAATAGGCCGGGTCAGTCATGTTATAACAATAGGGTTTTGCCAAGTAGTGGCATGCCAGGTGGTCAAGTGATAACACATTGGAGGTCAGGTGATATACATGTGTTAAAAGGAAACATGAAACTGATAGTTCTGAATTATGGTAAGACAAGTGGAAACTTAGGGACAATGCAGAGTTCGACGACCTCGAAGGGTCCACCACGCATGGTATACGATAAGGAGTAAGAACATCACTGGTAAGATACAAGTATAAGAATGAAACAAACAGTTGCATGGCAATACATAAACATAGAAAGATGAAGTAACTAGAGGTTATACACTTCAAGTAATAGGTCATGAAGTACAATACACAAACATATAACCGAAGCATAAGATCCAAATTTAAGATAGTAATTAACTGTAACAGACAGCCAAAGTTAGTCGACTAAGGTCAAGGGAGTAGTCGACTAATAGAAGGGTTAGTCGACTAACAGTAGGGTCTAGTCGACTAAAACTGTGTAACAGAGAGTTGGGTCTCTGATTCAGGAAATGTTAGTCGACTAGGTTAGGAGGGGTAGTCGACTAATAGAAGGGTCAAGTCGACTAACAACACTTAAGTCGACTAAATCTGTGAAACAGAGAGTTGGGTTTGGTTTCAGGAAAAGTGTAGTCGACTAGGGTCAAGGTGTAGTCGACTAATAGGGATCTATAGTCGACTAATAAATAAGATGAGTCGACTAAAACTGTGGATCAGAAAAGGTTACGTTTCAATCTAAGGGTCTCTAGTCGACTAGGTTCTAGGTCAAGTCGACTAAAACTGGTCAAAAACAGAACGCAGAACAGAATTCGCTGGTTGCGTTTGATGGTCTAAAAATGTGATTTTTATGGCATATGAACACAAGATAGGAGGATACATGTATACTAGGAATGAAACAAGTCTTGGTGAGTAAGAATACTCACTTGGATTGGTTATGTGAAGCTTGATCCAAGGTGATAAATCCGACGAAGAGAGAGATGATCCCCAATCCAAAGGAAGTAGCTTGATTGAGGTTGAAGATGAAGATCTTGTTGATGCTTGAGGTGGAGATGATGACCTAGATGATGCCCTTGAGGTTGGTGGTGGATGTTGAGATGAAGGAGGATTTTGGAGAAGGGGATTTCTTTGTGGAAGTGAAGAAAAAGAGAAAGGAAATGTAATGGAAAGTTTATATATGATTTGTGATTTGTGAAGGAGGTGTAATTGAGATGGAAGAGAGGGGGTTTGTGTAAATGGGGAAGCATGAGGTGTCACTTGACCAATCATGGCCGGCCAAGTGGAGGGGTGAGGTGGAGGTTAGGTGAAGATATTTTGAGATGGAAGAGTGTGGAAGAAATGGATTTTGGAAAAGATTAGGAATTGGGAAATTGGAAATCTCTTTGCTTGTGAAGGAAGGAAAGGAAAATAGAGAAAAGGAAAATGGTAGAGAAATGATAAAGAGAAGATATTTTCTCTCGGACTCAAGATGAAACTGTTGAATAGACAGATACCCGGGTTAAAGTCAAAGATATGGAAATCATTTCGGAAAATGCCGGAATCGTCCGAAATTCAAGTATCTCGGATCGGCTCGAAATAATTATCAAAAATCAATAATAATATATGAAGACCAATAGTGAAATCCTTTTTAAGAAATACTTTATAGTTTTAAAACTAAAAATCCCGGAATCAGTTACCTACCGGCTCCGACGGAATTTTCATAAAATCATACAATTCTCAGAAAAAGTATTTAAGTAGGAGATGTAATTCTAAAAGATAAAGTCTAAAGGACCATCATGAAATTCTAAACAGTTTGAGAACTAAAAATCCGGGAATCGGTCAGCGGCACTAGCCGACACCGGTTTTGAAGATTTTCAACTTAATCACTGAAAAATCCAGAAAATCATAGAAAATCCAAAATATTGGAAAACGATGTTTAAAACTGAAATCGGTTGAATCGGATAACCAGAATGTCTAAAATAAGTAAAACTCTGAGATCGAGTCCCCGGCTCAGACTAAGGCTGACTCCGAGTTCACCGATCCATGTCCAAGGCAAAACAATCATATAAGGAATTCATAATACAGAATAAATACAGGAAACAAATCGAAAAAATACGATCGAAAATCTGAATACGAAACTAAGTACGTATTCCGGGAACGGGGTATTACACACACACACACACAGATTCTTTGAAAAGATTTAAAAACATTTTTCAAAGTTATGTTTTTCAAAACATTTTCAAAATTTATCAAAAGAATTTTTAAACAAAAGATTTTCTTATTTTGGGCTAAATCCGGTCAACCAGCCGCTCGACCGATAGCTCTGGCTGGTTGACCGAGCGGTTGACCGCATGTACACAAACGTGCACATAAGCTTTTGCTTTAGGCCTCGTCGACCGACCAGTCGATCGATGAGTTTTACAAGACTCTCTATTTATACCAGTCGACTGTCCAGTCAACCGCTGTGTTTTATAGTGCTCTCCGTTTGAACATGTCAGTCGACCAACTGGACGACTGCTGGTGAGCTTAAACTCACTGGTTTTGAGCTCAGTCTACCCAGTCGACTGCCAGGGTAAAAAGTTGCATATTTTGCCTGTTAACGACTAGTTTTCAATTTAATCCAGTCCAGGTTCATTCCCAACAGCTATTTCTTATTTTTAATCATTTCTAACATTTTTTTATTATTAGGATTAACTGGAAATTGATCTCTTGACTTCTCGTATAAATAGCAGTGACTAGAGAGTGTTTAAGACAACAAGTTCTGCAAAAGTTTACAAAAGTAAATCTAGTTCTTTGCTAAAGATTTCAATGCTATTCTATTCTCCCACTTTTCTTGCACTTTTCACTTTAGCAATCAATCCTCCATTCAAGCTATAGGAAAAAGTGTAATAGAGAGTGTGTTCTTGTGAAGACCACCAAGTTTGTAATACTTTGTTCTTGAGTTGTTCCTCTTGGAAAGAGGATAGTGAGTTGGAGTTGCGGCTTCTGATCTTCCAGGATCGAAATAAATTTGTAATCAGAAGTTGATTATAGTGAAATTCTTCATTGCAGTGAAGATAGTGACGAAGAGCAGTGGCTCATACCTCGATAACAATTCTTTATGTTTACGATTAACTTTTATTTTGCTCATTCTAAAATCTCACTATTTTATTTATTACAATCATACTTCAAACTTATTACTTATTGAAAATCATACTTGTTGAATTGTCTATTATTGTTTTTAATTCTCTAAATATCAAAAAAAGCAATTGTGTATCTTAACTCTTACTTAAGAGAAATCAGAGGAAAAGTTCATAGCCCTTCACGGGGTATACTGCTCAGTTCTTGATAATCGAGATTTGCTTAGTGTTAGTTGATTGTGATTGTTTTTATTTCCACATTACATTTAGTATATCACCTATTCACCCTCTCTTGGTAATTTCATTCAGAAACAAGACATTTTGGAATAGATGGTAGATGTTACTTCTATACGAAGGATTCTGCCTATTTATAGATGGAGGAGCCAAACCGATTCCAATTCGAATTCTCGATCCCTGAAAAGTCAGATCACATCTTAAAAATTTCGGTCAACCAAAGAGGCACGATATCAAACACTCCTCTCCCGTGATCTCTATCATCATGGTACCAGAATTTGAAAGGATGCCAGCTACCAATTTCGAGAAGCCATATCAACCAGCACGCTAGATGTCAGCCAGTAGTGTAATTTTTCACATCAATCCAAAAGATCTGCATGAATGAACCAGATTTTCACTTGCATAAACTTCCAGAAGAACTCAAAGGTTCCTACCAACTTTGTTCTTCTGATTCCCTTCCCACGATTTTTGCAATTGAAAGAACGGGGGCATCTGTAGTGGTCAGATTTTAACCCTCGTTAAGATCGCGACATATGTCCCACCGCATCAAGAGCATCTCAAGCAAACAACAAGCTCGATATACCAGCTACGTCATTGCGGGTACAAGGATAAAGCTTCAGACCTTGCCATTCAAGTCCACACTCAACTCGAGGTCCCTCTCAGACGTTCGCAAATGCCAGCCCCTCTCCGAGTCCATATTCTACTCGAGATCCCTCTCCGACTACATCTATCCTAGATCATTCACCTGAATGTTGATTGTTCATAAAAAGTGCATATTTTTAGTCACATTTTCATGTTTAATTTTTATAAAGCACTGCTATTTAATAATTTTATTGTTTAGTAATGTGTAGGCCTCCATAATCCAAGAGAAAGTCCAATAGAAGCGCAAAAGCCTACAATTATTATGAAAATAAAGATTAATTGGGAAGATAAAGGAAGCTTCTATTTTATCCATTTAAATTTGAGCTTTAAATTAATTTAATTTAAAATCTAGAGAAGAAAAAGGATAGAATAATATAAATCTTCATCCCAATTGAAAATAGAGGTGGACTCCTATTCAAATTCTGGTTGCTTAGACCATAAGCCGAAGATAAAAGGGAGAAATTTAAATTTAACCCAGATTTGGAGATAACTTGATCTCCAAGTTATCTAGGAGATCAAAATATTTTAAAATTCGGGAATCAAATGAAGATTCTGAAGATAGATCTTCACTTGAACGAACGAGATGAAGCCATGCGCCAAAGCACGTGACCAGACTCCACAAAAAAGCGCACAAAAAAGCCGCAGTAACCCTTTTTTGTCGCAAAAACGCGGCTATCCTGGGGCCGCGTGCATCGAGTTTTGGGGAGGTGTTCTTTGAGACTTAGGATCTCCTATAAATACCCCTGAAGAGTAACAGAGAAGATACATCTCAGAAACTCAAGCTTACGATTTTCCTTAGAGCTATTTTCTTTTCAAATTTTCATTGTAATTTTTATGTTTTTTTTACTTTGAAGAAGATTTGTAAGAAGGAGAAGCCATTGTAATTCGAGGTGACAGATCAATACAAGGTGCTTTTGTTCTTTTCATATCTTTTTTGTTATTTACTTTCTTTTTGTTTTATTTCGCTTCTTAATTTCATACAATCTTCTTATTCAAAAACCATGGTTTTTTTTTCACCATGAGTAACTAAATCCACTTCTTATGACTTGCTAATATCACCACCGTGGACCTATAGTATTGAATTGAGAACCCAATTAATTTTCATGCATGTTTAAACTCTAGTTTTATCTTGAAGGTACATGATGATGATAATTAGGCCAACTACTTTCTAGTACTCTTTAACTATTTTTCTTAATCTATACTTGACCATTGTCTTAATATTTCAATGTTAAATTTTAGCTAGTATTATTTTAATTAGAACCTCATTATTTGTCTTATGCATTTTGCTTGAATCCTAGGGTAATCTATCATATTTAGGATTTAGCATGAAGATAATCTCTAGTTTGTATTATTTGTTTATGGTGGTAGATTATTAGTAGGTTGAGATTTTTCTCTACATTAATATCAAAACCAAACTTCTTTCAACCGATCTCTTTCTTTAAGCTCTCCAAACAAAAGAAGGTGTAAGAAAATAACAATACCAAAACGCTTCCATCACATCTCTACCTGAGGTTCGACCCGTATAGCCCCGCTACACGGTTAAATTCTAAAGATTCAGAGTCAAAATCAATCACATACACTTTTCTTATTCTCTGTATTCTTTGGCAATCAAATTTTGGCGCCTTTGCCAGGGAAAGAATAATATTTCTTTTATTCACTAATTGTTTAGTTTTCTTCTTCATTTTTAATTCAAAAGTAACTCATGATTAAAATTTAAAACTGTTTTCCATTGGTTTAGCAAAGGGGAAAACTTACAAAAAGAAATGTCGAGGAGCTAAATTATAAGTAACACAAAAGATTACAAGTAGATCTCCTTTGAGATTCTGGAGAAGTGTGCCGATAGGAGTCTGGTCAGCGTGCGACCACTTTGTCCCTTTGACGATACGATGGATGGGATTCCCTTCTCGCCTGGTTCGGGGAATCGGAGAACAGAAGGTTGATAGAACCCTCTTGTTACTTCTCAAACTGCCTCCATTTGGGAATTCCTTCTCGCCTGGTTCCGGAGATTCCTTGAGAGGAAGATCTTAGGGTATCAGCACCCTGATTAGAGAAGCAGTTCTCGGAACTCTCTGAATTCTTAGAAGCAAGAGAATAGATCTCTGTTTAGCCGTCTCTCTCTGTGCGTGTGTTTATGCGCCTCTTGCGTGCTGTCCCTCTCCGTGTACCCCTGGTGGGCTATTTATAGGAAGAGCAGGGGTATAATTGTCCCTTGAAAATCTAGAAACAGATTGAGTCAATCTGTTTAAATCTGAAAAGTAGCTGCTGCGAGGCTAGAATCGGCTTCGCGAAGCTAGGAATATCAGGTAGCGTCGATGTCCTGATCTGTTTTGATTCTTTTCAAATAATTGAAGATCTCCCCTGATCTTCTTACTTGTTTTAGGAGAGTCATGAGATTACGGTAAACAACTACCAAATTTGATCTCAGATTTGATCTTGATTAGATTTGATCTTGAAGATTTGATCTCATCTGGAGATTTGATTGGTCAAAGGTTGACCATAACAGACCCACAGCGGAGCTGTCGCGTCGAACTCACAGTGGAGCTGGAAGGAGCATCTGGCGAAGTTAGAAGAAAGCTCTTCAGCGGAGCTGGATAAACATCTGTGGCGAAGCTACCATCCTTCTGCGCGATTACGTGTATGGCTTCGAGCGAAGCTAACTCTCTGCGGAGTTAACTGAGCACTTTAGGCAAAGCTGTAAGTTAGCTCACTGATAGAGCTTTGAATAGCTTCAAGGCGAAGTTGAATAAACTTAGCCTCTCAAGTGAGGCTATCCCCTTGGGCTCATGTGATGCTAAGCATTGAGCTAACCTAGCATCTTAGACCTGCTTAGGTCTCTTCAAAGACAATTTGGGCTCACTGTCTGCTTCACTGGATTAGTAGAGTCCAAGTTGCTAATTTGTCCCTCGGAGATGGGTACAGAACTGGTCGTCAGCTTGTCTGTCAGTTGTCTTTTGTAAATGTCAACAAGTTTAACATTATTCAGGCCAGTCAGGAATCTTGTCTTTTTTAGAGTGTCAACAAGACCCCCTTCAAAGTTTTTGAAAGTCTGCAATGGAATAGTTCAGGCTTCGAAATACTTTGAATTGCTTTGATTGATGATATGTGAAGTACGAACATCGCCATGGTGGTCGAGTTCAAATTCGCTTTGCTTCTGGATTGGAATAAGTTCACTGAGGAATCGTGTAGATTCGCGATTCTGGATAGTTTCGCGTCTGGGTAGCTCCGCGTCCGAGCCTCCTGGAGTAGATTTGCTTCCAATTGGTCTTAGAACGTCATTCTTTTCCAGAGACTAACTGCTTTTGGCTAGTTACGAGAAGGATTATTTCCTTTCCCAAAGTTAAAATAACTTCTCTTGCATTAACGAGGGAGATCATTCCTTCTGCGTGCATTTCCGAGGGAGACTATTCCCTTTCTCAAGGCTCAGTAAATTCCCCAGCGGATCGCCATCTTGTTTTCCATTGATTTAGCAAAGGGGAAAACTTACAAAAAGAAATATCGTGGAGCTAAATTACAAGTAACATAAAAGATTACATGTAGATCTCCTCTGAGATTCTGGAGAAGTGTGCCGATAGGAGTCTGGTCAGCGCGTAACCACTCTGTCCCTTTGACGATGCGATCGATGGGATTCCCTTCTCGCCTGGTTCGGGGAATCGGAGAACATAAGGTTGATAGAACCCTCTTGTTACTTCTCAAATTGCCTCCACTTGGGAATTCCTTCTCGCCTGGTTTCGGAGATTCCTTGAGAGGAAGATCTTAGGGTATCAGCACCCTGATTAAAGAAGCAATTCTCTGAACTCTCTGAATTCTTGAAAGTAAGAGAATAGATCTCTGTTTAGCCGTCTCTCTCTCTCTGTGCGTGTGTTTATGCGCCTCTTGCGTGCTGTCCCTCTCCGTGTACCCCTGGTGGGCTATTTATAGGAAGAGCAGGGGTATAATTGTCCCTTGAAAATCTGAAAATAGATTGAGTCAATCTGTTTAAATCTGGAAAGTAGCCTTGCTGCGAGGCTAGAATCGGCTTCTGCGAAGCTAGGAATAGCAGGTAGCGTCGATGTCCTGATCTGTTTTGATTCTTTCCAAATAATTGAAAGATCTCCCCTGATCTTCTTACTTGTTTTAGGAGAGTCATAAGATTACGGTAAACAACTACCAAATTTGATCTCATATTTGATCTTGATTAGATTTGATCTTGAAGATTTGATCTCATCTAGAGATTTGATTGGTCAAAGGTTGACCATAACAGACCCGTAGCAGAGCTGTCGCGTCGAACTCACAGTGGAGCTGGAAGGAGCATCTGGCGAAATTAGAAGAAAGCTCTTCAGCGGAGCTGGATAAACATCTGTGGCGAAGCTACATCCTTCTGCACGATTACGTGTATGGCTTCGAGCGAAGCTAACTCTCTGTGGAGTTAACTGAGCACTTCAGGCGAAGATGTAATTTAGCTCACTGATAGAGCTTTGAATAGCTTCAAGGCGAAGTTGAATAAACTTAGCCTCTCAGGTGAGGCTATCCCCTTGGGCTCATATGATGCTAAGCGTTGACCTAATCTAGCATCTTAGACCTATTTAGGTCTCTTCAAAGACAATTTGGGCTTACTGTCTGCTTCACTAGATCAGTAGAGTCCAAGTTGCTGATTTGTCCCTCGGAGATGGGTACAGAACTTGTCGTCAGCTTGTCTGTCACTTGTCTTTTATAAATGGCAACAAGTTTAGACATTGTTCAGGCCAGTCAGGAATCTTGTCTTTTTTAGAGTGTCAACAAGACCCCCTTCAAAGTTTTTGAAAGTCTGCAATGGAATGGTTCAGGCTTCGAAATACTTTGAATTGCTTTGATTGATGATATGTGAAGTACGAACATCGCCATGGTGGTCGAGTTCAGCTTCGCTTTGCTTCCGAATTGGAATAAGTTGACCGAGGAATCGTGTAGATTCGCTATTCTGGATAGTTTCACGTCGGGTAGGTCCACGTCCGAGCCTCCCGGAGTAGATTCGCTTCCAATTGGTCTTAGAACGTCGTTCTTTTCCTGAGACTAACTGCTTTCGGCTAGTTACGAGAAAGATTATTTCCTTTCTCGAAGTTGAAATAACTTCTCTTGCATTAACGAGGGAGATCATTCCTTTTGCGTGCATTTCTGAGGGAGACTATTCCCTTTCTCAGGGCTCAATAAATGCCTTAAATTCGCTCGCGCTTCTAAGCTTGAAGCTGCAGCGGTGCGATCAGACCATGAGGCCTATAAATAAGACACTTGAAGTCCTCTACAGAGAAGCAGTCTGTTCATGACATCTCCTGGTTGTTCAGAGAAGTATACTCAGATCTCTGAAATAGTGGGGGTGCCCACTCTGGTCATTACCGGCCAAGAACTGGTGAGTCTCGGTCAGCCAGAGACTTTACCAATGAACTAATGACTTTAGGGAGTTTATCTCCCTTAATTTAGCTTTATCAGCTGCCTCAGGGATTGATTTCCCTTGTTCTTCATTTTGTATCTGACGATCTGCAAAGAAGGGTTTCAGCCCTATCTCCCAGCTTCCAGGCGAAGCTATCATTTTCACTTGATCAAAAAAAATCATTGCATGCTTGCCTGCTAAGTTCGCCACATAGGCAAGGATTGAGACTTAGTCTCTTCAAGGTTGAGCCAGTCTTGTCATACAGTTGGGGTCACGACTGCGTCCCTTTGGATCAGTCTGGCTTAGCCGTATAGGCGAGGCTAGGACTTAGCTCTTTTTAACGCTTCTTCAGTATAATTGTCTTAAGCAGAGATAAGACTTGGCTTACGCTGAGCTAGCCCGTCATTACTGTGCAAACGAGGCTATCTTCTGCTTATTGAAATCCATCCTTAAATTGCAACTGAATCGGATATAAATTGCTTCGCCCCAAAGAATTTGCCTTAGCGTGCCATGCTTGCATTTTTTCTTCGTTTTACTGCTAACCTGTTTTCAGTTTGCATTGCAGTGAGCTATGCTCGCCAATCTTTTG
The DNA here is from genome assembly GCA_038442645.1 of Agave tequilana. Taxonomy (NCBI): domain Eukaryota; kingdom Viridiplantae; phylum Streptophyta; class Magnoliopsida; order Asparagales; family Asparagaceae; genus Agave; species Agave tequilana. The sequence continues at coordinate 89,450 of JAVJIF010015916.1, forward strand.
TTTTGATTAAAGAAACCAGAAAGTTGCCTCTTGCTTTTCCAGTTAAAACTTTAAATCCTAAGCAGGAGGAACAAACTGGGGCAGCTGATGTGTGTTCCCAGAAGAGGTTGGCAGTCGCTTATCCGAGATGATCCACTTCGAGGGGGGCTGGTAGTCGCTTATCCGAGATGATCCACTTTGGAAAGCGGACGTAACCTGTAAGGTCTCGGATCCTTCCTTTGCTAATTTAAGGAAGATCCAGCTTTCTGGTGGCAACCAGTCCTTCGCCAATTTTCATCAAAGAAGATCCAGCTTCTTGATGGCAAAATCTTCCATTATGCGAAGGATTACGGCCTTGTGCAGGAGGAAGGCCTTTCGTGTCCAATTGGTTTGGCTTGGAAGTAGATAGGACCACTTGTATGCCTTTGGAGCAATAATTCGGTTGTATGAAAGACCACTTTGATGTAGCGTCAATGTATCTTCCCTTTTGAATCAATAAAAGTTTATTTTGTGCTATTTATTTACTTTGTTTCTCCTTCTTTTTGACCCGAGAACACCTGGAGTGGACCGACGGAGCTAAACTTCCTGCGAAGTTAAAGACAGAATCCTATTTGAATCAAGAATGAGCTTCCAGCGAAGTTGGCATGAATTTTCTGCGAAGTTCGAGCTCTCAGCGGGGTTAAGGTTCATCTTTCGGTGAAGTTACTCAAACATTACATGAAGTCGATGCTGAACTCACGGCAGAGTTAGCCCTTAGTAGGGCTGAAGTAACGCTTCTTGGGAAGGCGCTTTAGGCGCCGTTTCAAATTAATTTGAAATGACTGCCTACGATCCTTTCGAGGAGGCGGAGCTTTAGGCAGTATCAGCCTATAAAAGTCTGATCGGGCTGAAAGAGAAGGTACCACTTCTCTTTAAATTTTTAGGGCACTCTGACTCTTTTCTTCTTCTTCCTCCTTCGTTTGGAATTTCAAGAACTTCTTTTTCAGTTCTCCGATGGCTCCCAAAAGACGGGCAGGAAAAGAGGTAGCAATCTCTATGACGAAGGGTCCTTCTCCTCCTCCAGTCATCGAACGACCTATTGCGGGTAGGGATCTTTCCCTTTTGATCAGAGATTTTCATCTCTCTTTTAAAGCCAATTCTGGCTATCTTCCGATGAATCCAGAGTGATCAATCATGATCTCATGATCTTAGGGAATTCCATTCCCTGAATTTCCCTTGATTTCTTGATTGGGAATCTTAGAATCGAAGGGTCTCTTCTTCAAGCTTTCAGGCGAAGCTATCCCTTAGGCGGTTCACATCCTATTGAATGATAGGGTGCGAAGCTAACCTTTGGAGTGTAACTGAAAAGGACCTTAATGCCCTTAAAATAATATTTAGGCAATAATACTTTTCTGACGAAGTTAGCCCATGGGGATTTGTCGCATTCTGTTGTTCGAGGTCAAGCTTCCAGAGCGAAGCTAACACTTGATATTTTTCTGCATCCTGCCTTCGTGTGGAATGCGGAGTTATGCTGCAACGGCGAAGCTAAGCTTTGGGGCGAAGCTATCATTAGGCCAGCTTTGCTCGGAGAGCGAGGCTATGCCTTAAGCTTAAATTGCATTCTTGTTTTAGCTCTTATTTAGCTGATGAACTAATCATAGTTTCTCCTTGTTCTTGCAGTGCACTATACTCCTGGTCCTCTGAACAGTCTCTTTGGCACAGCCAGGGGCTAGATGGCAACGTCAGCCTGCAGTTTCAAGGGCAGGCTTCACTGTTCAATGAGCGAAGCGCTCCTGCGCGGGATGCACTTATTCTTGGTGGGGTGGGAATCAGCGGACCATGAGAAGCATCTTAACTACTGCTCCCCTTGAAGATTCTGACAGAAGAATCTATCGAAAGCCCGGCTTCATGTTCGGAGATGCAGCACCCGACAACGATCACCAGCTGCTAGCCGGAGAGGGGCAGTGGATTTTCAAATTGGATGGTGAGAAGTACTATCTCCCATCTAGCAAGTGAAATTTTCCCTTGTCCTTCTTTCAATGCGTGACGAGGGCTCGAAAGATGCAGTGGCAAGTAACTCGGACTACTGACTCCGTTCATGTTAGGAAGTTGATAATTCTGTCTCCCGGTTACACAAGGGCGGGTCCTCCTCGCTGCATATTGGGCTCCACCCTGGGAATGTACTTCCAGACATCCCAATGGGAGAAAACCCGCAGTGGCTCAGACCTTTGGAAATCAGTTCTTTAAAGTTTGTGGCAATTATCCAGCCACTGATTTCAGGACTCCAGGGTGGATTCACCCTCCCAAGGCATGGTGGAGGGACTTGACTCTATATGTCCTTGCTTATTTTGAGGAGGATCGGGGGAGGTTAGGGCTTTATGAGGCCGTCAGGGCGACCTATTATGGCATTCAGATGAGCGTAGCGAACTTCTACGCCATCTTTGAGTTATACTGCCCAGTTACAGGGACCTTCTTCACCTCTGTTGGCGAATTAGGTATGGCTCTGCACGAGATGTGGGAAGTCTCTGCTCTGCCTTTGAGGTCTCTCCCATATGAAGAATATTTCCCGTACGAGGCAGAATTGGCACTTCTAGAGAAGCAGGAGCCCGCTTTACTTGAGACCTACCGAGAATTGATGTGTCACCTGTACATTTACTCCAGCATGCATGGGAGCAGTAAGGGAGCTTCATGCAGTTTGAAGAACTGGAGAAATTATTTGTTCCCTGACTTGGAAGGTACTGCTAAAGCGGCTCACTGCGGAGTTGCAGATGAAGACATCTTTCGCCAGATGCAAGAGCACTCTTAAGGGGATTTGATTCTGGAAGAAGATGATAGACCCTATGAGAAAGGCGATATTCTTCGGAGTTTTTCACCACCAGGCTCGTCGACCGACATCCTGTAAGGCACTTCTAGCTGGTTTCTTAACGGTCTGGTTGAAGAGATGTGTGGTGTCGTCTTCGTCTGGCGATGTCATTCATCCAACTGTCTTATTGCCTGCCATTCGTTTAGTCCATGGTCATTCTCTTGGACTTCTTCCAGCCATGGTGTGCTGTATTCAAAGAGGCTTTCGTGCATTGACGGAGGCTTTCTATAGGCCACCAACAACGAAGCGGGGAAAGGGGACTATCTTGCCTCGCGATGGGCCAAACCCCAGAATAGGTTTGCCATATACTTATTTAATGGCATGGTTCGCCCTTCACTGCCCTTCCATCATCCAAGCCGGAGAGGAGCCCCCAGAGGGTGTTCAAATGGCACTTCTCCGTCGATTCGAGGGGTATTCATAGTCAAAGACTTATGTGGACGCGGTCCGTAAGCTGCTGTGCCATCATGACGTTTATAACCTTTTCCGATGCTTCCCCTACATTCGCGATGCAGGCTATGGTGAAGAATTCAAGGATGTGAGAGAAGGGCAGATGTCATTGAGTCGAGGAATCTTCGAGTGGCTGATTAGCATCCGGCCATCACACTTATTGTATAGAAGTGGGGACACCTGTTACCTGGAGCCCTATGTTCTGAGTCGGTTTGCCCGCCAGTTTGGGTATGACCAACTGTATGTAGGCAATCCAAACAGCAGTCTGGCCTTCATGAGGAGTCTCATCGATGGAGCTCGTGCCTGGCGATTCTTCATTGCTGGTTGTACTGTGGCGCGATTGTGCATGCCGCTAAGGACTCCAAATCTTCTGACGACCCTGGGATTCTGCCAGTGGTATAGAACTTTGAACTCTACACCCACTAGATTTTCTATTAATTCCTTTAGTGTGAATTTAATCTCTCAGCGGCTGAAGCGGAAGGTCACTGAGAAGAGCGAGGGTAAGAGGGTCCGCGTTTCAGGCGTCGGGGAATTCATTGCCGTTGATGATAGCGAAGCCTCGAATGCAGGAAGTCCTCGCTTTGAAGCGGATACAGGTGCTGAGGCTCCAACAACTGCTTCTGGTCGGGTAGGCCCGGCCCCCATGGAAAATGTTGATGTGAAAGGAGTAGAGGAAGAAGATCCTGACGTCCATTTCAAGCGAAAGCGGGAAGGTGGATCTCGTAGGAAGAGGGTAGTGAAGAAGCCTCGTCGCTACGCTCCTACGGTTATTGCAGAGGGCGAATCATCTACAGTTTCTCCTCCTCTTGCTCCATTAGTTATTAGGTTGTCGGCTCCAAGGCAGACTACTGGTAAAGCTGCTCCAGACCCTGGTAAGACCAGCTCCATTCTTATAATACAGTCTTATGTATTCCAGACAGCTCATTGTTTACTTTATGATTCAGGAACTGAGGCGGTGAGAAGCCCAAGAGCTGAGGCTGTCGGAAAACAGGGGGAGCATTATGATCCCTTGTTCACTTATAGAGAAGGCGATGAAGCTGGCTATTTTGCCGTCTCGGAAGTGTCTGGAGGTGACGCGGCCGATGTAGGTCCTTTGGGTGCTGGGACTTCAAAAGGAAGTCTCGTAGCTTCTAGCTCTTTGGGTAGATCACGAAGGGTTCAACAAGTAAAGGTGGGCCGGCCATTCATGTTGATTCTGTCAAAGATTTTCCAACGGAGCCTGCAGGGACTGATGCAGCCGTCAAGACGATTGAGACGACATCATCTTTTGGTAGTGTTTTGACCTTTTGACTCCTGCTATTTATTATGCCTTGCTTAAATAGAATCTTGCTGTAGGTGTTCCGCCTCTGGGTACATCGACTTCAAGAGAGCCAACCAATCTTCCTGAGGGAACCAGGGGTGAAGTAAGTACTTCGACCGCGGCGGATACTGCTGAGTTGGATGCTTTGTATCACGACCTGCCCTCTTATCAGGCTGAACCGGCCAGAGGAAGGGGATTGAGGGGACGGTAATCATGGGACCAACCTTACTTCCAAGTATATCGGTGAGTGAGATGCCATCGGTTTTGCCAATGCCGCCTATTTTGCCGGGTGCGGAGCTGAAGGTGATTACCAATCCTACTTCTCTAACATTGGTGGTTGAGCCAGCTCTCCCAGAAATAGTAACTAGTCCTACCTCGGTTGTGGCTAGTGTACTAGTTTCAATGAGGACTCCTTCGAGATCACCGACGACCCCTCATGTTGCTGCAGCCAGTGCTTCTATTATTTCCTCCATAGTTACACCGGTGAAGCCAGTGGGAACTCTGTCTTCAGGGGCTGCTTGTTTGCCGGAGTAGCTGAGGCCGAAAACAAATTCGTTGCTGAGTTAGTCGATAGCTTTTATAAGGGCTTGAAGCGATCCATTGCTTTGGTTTGAAGGGCTCAACTACTAGTTCTTTGCTTTAAAGGTGGTCCTCTTCTGAAGCATTGACAGTATCTGAGACTTTGGAGGTGATGATCAGGCCGCCACATTGGAGCTTCTGATGGACAAACTCGAGAGGGATGTGGACGAATGGCGCCGTCTTAGTCATTCAGATCTGGAGTCTTCAGTTAACGAGCAGCTTGCGCACCTTATTGCTCAGATACATGAAGCTCATCTCGCCGCTCAAGAAGCTGCTAAGGCCATTTCTTCTGATTTGAAATCCTTGGAGATAAGGAAAGTAGAGCTTGGGGATGCCATAGACGCTTCTAGTAGTGCTCTTCTTGACGCTGAGGATAAAATTGCAAAGGCCAAGGAAATGATCAGGAAGGCTAATCTCCTTTTGTCCAAGGCTGACCAGTGCGTCTTGAAGAGACTGCTCAGCTTGAGCAGCTTAAGGCCCAGCATGATGAAGTCTTGCGGCAGGAGCTAGCACAGAGGGCAACCTTGGTTGAAATTGAAGCTCGCTTGGCCCAGACGGCGAGCTTTAATGAGGCCGAGTTGAGGTCGCAGGCACTTATCAGGCTGCTGAAGAGAGGAAGACTAGGCTGGCCACTCTTGAAGAATAGATCAAGTCCTATGAAGCGCCGTTGTAGCTTGTAATCTATGCATTCATGTATCCCTCTTTTGGAATCAATAAAAAGTGATTTTATTTTGACTCCCCTGTTGTATTTCCAACTTGTTTTACCTTTGAATTCTGGCTTTCAAGTTGTATTGCAGCCATTTGAGAAAATAGTCCTTACTGGACTAAAAGATTAGACCTGGCTATCTGCCGGTTCAAAGGTCACAATGACGTAACCGATTGAGAAGCCATCAAGCTCAAAATTGTCGTATGATGACAAAGAAATAGTCCTTGCCGGACTGAAGTATGAGACTTGGCTATCTGCCGGTTCAGAGGTCGCAATGACAAAACCGATTGAGAAGCCGCCAAGCTCAAAATTTTGTTAGGATTTGGGAGGAATTGTCAGAGGTATATTGTTAACGTGACAACCAGAAAAGTCCACCAAAGATTGAGTGGGACTCAAAAACTTGCCAGGGAGCTAGGAAATGGATTCCATAGAAGATCATATGTCAGAGGTGTAATGTTAACGTGACAAAAAGAACTTCGTAGGGATTCAGAAAGCAATTTGTCATAGGTGTAATGTTAACTTGACAAAAAGATATGCATGCTAGAGGTATAATGTTAAACATAGCATGGAAAGATCTCATTTTCATTGTGAAAATCGAGAGATCATTGTCATAGGTTTAATGTTAACTTAATAGCGAAATGGATGCCAGAGGTGTAGTGTTAAATATAGCATGAAAAGGTCTCATTCTCACAGAGAAAAACGAGGAGATCACTATCATAGGTTTAATGTTAACTTAACAGCGAAATGGATGCCAGAGGTGTAGTGTTAACATAGCATGAAAAGGTCTAGTTCTTATTGAGAGAAACGAGGAGATCACTGTCATAGGTTTAATGTTAACTTAACAGCGAAATGGATTTGCGGTATGAGCAATATTGGTCGAAAGTGTGGTATTAACTTGACTGAGAGATTCATTTACTGTTATATGTGTTTGAACATAGTAGTAATTCGAGTGGATTGGTCTTTCTTTATATGTAATCTTACCATTCTATGGATGAGAATTGGTAAGTGATTTTGTAGAGGGGATCAAATGGGAACAGGTCCCTTAGGATTTTTAGCAAATCCTCAGCTGTCAACGGGTTTGATATGTCTTTACCAACTACCGTTTGAGTCGGGCTAGCCATGTTATTCCCCTCAGTATGATGAGTTATCGAGGACTTTGTTGGGCTTAAAGGCTAACATTTTCCTCTATCCTTAACCGTTAAGGTGTTGGATCATTTGGTTAGTGCATGTGTAACCTGATTCTTCTTTGAGACAACCAGTGTATGATCAGCTTCCTACTGGTTTATGGTTGCATGATCTCATTTGGAGGAAGAGAGGGGCACTTCTTCTGCATATCTTAGATTTGAAGGTCTTCATCAGAGGTGTAATATTAACTTGATCATGAGAAGGATCCTTAATCAAGGATAATACTTCTTTAAGAACTTGTCATTGATCGGTATCATGAGTAAATCACCATCTGAAGTCATAAGGCGATATGCTCCCTTTGAATAGACTATTTCTATTATGAACGGTCCCTCCCATTTGGGCTGAAATTTGCCTTTGTTTTGTGCGTCATGATCATTGGTCGTCTGACGGCTAAAACCAAATCTCCTTTCTGGAAGACTCTTTGTTTGACCTTCTATTAAAGGTTTTTTGAGATCCGAGCTTGATATAACTCAATGTGCTGCTTAGCTTTTAACCGCTTCTCATCGAGGGCTTCGAGCTCTTAAAGATGCAACCGATTATTATCCTCTGATGTGATCTTAGTGATCAGAGCGACTCGTAATGATGACATCTGGATTTCCAACGGTATGACTGATTCACACCCGTATATCAGGTGAAAAGGCGTATTGCCTGTCGAGGTCCGAATCGTGGTTCGTAGGCCCAAAGACATTCATTAAGCTTTTCATTCCAATCTCGCTTATTTGAGGAAATGAACTTCTTAAGTGACTTAATGATTGTCTTGTTGAATGCTTCCGCAAAGCCATTAGCGGCAAGATTATAGGCAGTTGAAGTCACATTCTGTATTCGGTATTTATCATAGAATCGATAGAATACCTGGCTTATGAATTGGGGACCGTTATCATGGATGATCTGCCTAGGGATACCAAACTGATGAATGACGTGGTGTTTGATGAAATTAACCACGTTGAAAGTTTTGACTTCAACCATGGTATGGCTTCTGCCCACTTTGAAAAGTAATCGGTTATTGCTAAGATAAACTGGTGACCTTTTGTTGAAGAGGGGCTGATTGGCCCTATGACATCGATTCCCCATGCTTCAAATGGCCATGAAGCAACAGTTAGGTGGAGCAACTCTGGAGGCTGGTGTATGAAGTCTGCATGAACTTGGCATGCTTTATACCTTCGTGCATATTAGATAGCATCGGCTACATGGTTGGCCAATATTATCCAAGCCTATGCAATCTGTTTTTAAGTTTGGATCTGGCTGATGCACTCCGCATATGCTGTCGTGTGCTCCTTTAAGCACTTCCTGTGCCTCTAAATTAGAAAGGAAATGGAGAAGGAGACCGTCGTATGAACGACAGTAAAGTGTCTTTAGAGTTGGACCATAGTAAAAATAGAGAGACCTTCGTCTGATAGATGTCGCTTCTTTAGGATTGTCTGACAGCAGACCTTGTAGAGCATAGTCGATGAAAGGAAATCACCAATCTCTCAGCTCAAGATCCTTGAGATATTATAAACCTCTCTAGTTTTTAATATATGTTTAGAGCAGATAAGGTGTCGAGTCGCCACTGTAAGGTGATACTCGGTGTTGACTGGCAAGGCTAGCGTTGTTGCTAATGCAGCAAGAGCATCCGCCTTAGTATTCTGAGATCGAGATATGCGCCGATGTAAAAGTCATCAACAGTTTAGCCAATTCGATGACCGTGTGATAATAAGGCACCAAATCCTCGTGACGGACCTCATATTCGCCTTTAACCTGATTGATAATCAGTTTTAAATCACCATAAGCTTCAAGGTAGCGTACCCCATTCCGTGGGCGAGCTGAAGACCAATGAGTTGAGCATTATATTCCGCTACATTGTTGGAGCATGATTCTGTCAGAGAAAATGCTCTAAGAAGGACGTGATTTTGCGGAGAGATAAACACAACCCCCACGCCGGCAATGATCCTGCCATTAGGGCCTATTCGTGATGCTCCATCGAAGAACATCTACCATACTTCGTCCTCTGAAGTTACATTAGATTCGAAGACTTCATCTGGAATATCCGCATGAAGTTTTGAGTTTTCCGAAATCGGATGAGCAGCCAACTCTGCAAGTGCCTGGCCTTTGACCGCCTTTTGAGGGATAAAGAGCATGTCGTATTGAGACAAAAGAAGCGCCCATTTAGCTAATCTGAATTCAATGATCCTGGCTTCATCATGAGAAGACGCAAAGGATCACTCTGGAGATGATATGTATGGTTTGGCCGACCAAATAATATTGTGTCTTCTGAACGGCAAAGACAAGAGCTAAGCACTCCTTCTCAACAGGATTATAGCGAGATTACTGTAGTTGAGGAGGATGGCTGCTCATAACTGTAGGGTATTGTGATCCTAGATCTGTATTTCGGAAGACACCTTCTTCATGTACCAAGGCTTCGCCAAGGCCTGGGCTATAATCTGGATCTGGGGAACTATAGAGAGTGTCATGCGACGCTCGTCTGCCCCTACGCTGCTCTCGTCCTCTTCCGATCATTTAATGGGTGCAGTGGGTAGATCTCGCGATACGCTCCTTTTGCAATGTTTCACCGGAGCTTGCACCGACATCGATCAAAAACTGATCATCGGCCTGGAGAAGTGGTAGGGATTGGTCCTAATCGGCATGGACTGAATGGACCACTGACATCCCACTTGTTGACAATAGGAGGGAGAAGTATGGAAAGATTCTGACTTCTATTTGCTTGTCAAGATTCCCACAAGTCAGACCAGTTAAGCCTAGACGATCCAACATAGAGGCTCTGTTGGATTGCATATAGAATGACGTCCTATTCTTTTCATCACAGCAGAGGTAATCAGCACTAAATAGTGCTTTAGCTCTAACTTCGCGGCTAAGAACTTTGAGAATGTCCTTGGGTGCTGAAGCTGTATAAGCACCGCTGTCAACACTTAGGGGACGATCCCTTAGCTCCGCTATGAAGTGCGAGCATAGCGCTTGATGAGCTGGGGAGTAAAGCACACTGTGGTGCTTTATCCTCTAGTTTGCTGCGAAGGTGATTAGGCTTGGATAGTGCTTTGGCTCTAACTTTGCAGCTAAAAGCTTTGGAAATGCCCTTGAGCGCTGAAACTCCATAAGCACCGCTATCAGCGCTTAGGGGCAATCTCTTAACTTGCTGCAAAGAGCGAGCTTAGTATTTGAAGAACTGGCGAACGAAGCACGCTGTGGTGCTTTGGTTCCAGCTTCGCGGCTGTGAACGTCATGCGTACCCTGAGGTACAGTAGTTTTGCTCATAAGAACGAGGCTGGCATGAGAAGTTACTGCTCCTGAATTAGGCGAAGGCATCATCGCCGTTGTAACTTCGCGACTGATAGTCTCGTCGGAGCAGGCAGACACCTTGCCTTTTTCTTTACGAGAGGGATGAACTTGTGGCGTAGCTACGCCTGAGGCTTCATACAGAGTCTTCTGCTTTGGCCTCCATCTGCTTTAAAAGAGGAGACTTAGGTTCACAGGGAACCTGACTAGCCACATGCGAGGCTGGGAGGTGTTGGAAGGATTCTGCTTCGATTTTTGCTCCGAAATCTTGACCATGGAGACCTTCTATGCTTTCGTGCATGGAGCATTGGACCACCCCTAGAGAGGAGTTCTTCAAATTTTTCTTGGTCGAAGTGAACGACTAGGTTTTCGAAGGTGACAGTTTGAAGATTCTGATCTTTGTATTACGGGCCTGCTTCCTTGTTGCGCTAGAGACCGCGTTAGGCTCATAGAGAGCCTCGTCTATCTCAACAGAGACTTGCTTTGAAGATTTAGCCAGAGGGGCTCTGGCCACACCGGCTTCCTTGAATTCAGAGATAGACCCGAAGGTCTGTTCGACACATTGCGACACTAATTCTCAACAATGGAGAATCAGTCCCCAGCGGAGTCACCATCTTGTTTTCCATTGATTTAGCAAAGGGAAAAACTTACCAAAAGAAATGTCGAGGAGCTAAATTACAAGTAACCACAAAAGATTACAAGTAGATCTCCTCTGAGATTCTGGAGAAGTGTGCCGACAGGAGTCTGGTCAGCGCGCGACCCACTTTGTCCCTTTGATGATGCGATCGATGGGATTCCCTTCTCGCCTGGTTCGGGAATCGGAGAACAGAAGGTTGATAGAACCCTCTTGTTACTTCTCAAATGCCTCCACTTGGGATTCCTTCTCACCTGGTTCTGGAGATTCCTTGAGAGGAAGATCTTAGGGTATCAGCACCCTGATTAGAGAAGCAATTCTCTGAACTCTCTGAATTCTTGGAAGTAAGAGAATAGATCTCTGTTTAGTCGTCTCTCTCTCTGTGCGTGTGTTTATGCGCCTCTTGCGTGCTGTCCCTCTCCGTGTACCCCTGGTAGGCATATTTATATAGGAGGCAGGGTATAATTGTCCCTTGAAAATCTGGAAACAGATTGAGTCAATCTGTTTAAATCTGAAGAGTAGCCTTGCTGTGAGGCTAGAATCAGCTTCTGCGAAGTTAGGAATAGCAGGTAGCGTCAATCTCCTGATCTGTTTTGATTCTATCCAAATAATTGAAAGATCTCCCCTGATCTTCTTACTTTTTTAGGAAAGTCATGAGATTACGGTAAACAACTACCAAAATTTGATCTTAAATTTGATCTTGATTAGATTTGATCTTGAAGATTTGATCTCATTTAGAGATTTGATTGGTCAAAGGTTGACCATAACAGACCCGCAGCGGAGCTGTCGCGTCGAACTCACAGTGGAGCTGGAAGGAGTATCTGGCGAAATTAGAAGAAAGCTCTTCACGGAGTTGGAAAACATCTGTGGCGAAGCTACCATCCTTCTGCGCGATTACGTGTATGGCTTCGAGCGAAGCTAACTCTTTTGCGGTGTTAACTGAGCACTTCAGGCGAAACTGTAAGTTAGCTCACTGATAGAGCTTTAAATAGCTTCAAAGCGAGTTGAATAAACTTAGCCTCTCAGGTGAGGCTATCCCCTTGGGCTCATGTGATGCTAAGCGTTGAGCTAACCTAGCATCTTAGACCTGCTTAGATCTCTTCAAGACAATTTAGGCTCACTGTCTGCTTCACTGGATCAGTAAGTCCAAGTTGCTGATTTGTCCCTCGAAGATGGGTACAGAACTGGTCTCAGCTTGTCTGTTACTTGTCTTTTGTAAATGTCAACAAAGTTTAGACATTGTTCAGGCCAGTCATGAATCTTGTCTTTTTTTAGAGTGTCAACAAAACGGGATAGACTTACATCTAGGCATTCATCTATTTTTTTAAATTTTCAATTATTGTCGAAGAGTCCTGGAGATTGAGATAAGTCTGCATAGCATCTATATTAGAAACAATTATGGTGATTTATTGCTTTGAGTGATACTATTCTATTATTTTGTACACTTACACAAAATTGACTTAAGGGTAAAACCCCTAACAAAATAAGGTGGAAAGTCATTACCCTCCCTTAGCCACAAACCTCTCCTCACTCACAAACCTAAGCATAAATTTAAATTTTAATAGAGGTTGCCTTAAGGACTTTTCGGACTCACTAGAAAATCGACTTAAGGAAAAAGTTGTTCAAATTTAACTCTTGTCAAATTGGTGACTAGGTAGTGAATTGAGAGGTAAAACCTTAAAGTTGGTGGTTTGCATAATGAGGCCGTTTTTCGGGTACCTTCCGCCGATCTTGCAACTATCTGGTCGATTAACTCATGGTCCAATTCGACAATATACCTCCCTTGGATAATCTAAAGTTAGGAGTCGTCTAGGTCTAAGTCTACCTTAGAATAGGTTTGGTGATTTTTATTCATTTCATTGGTGATATTATTTTTATTAATTTGTATGCAAGTGTGGTCGAGAAACTCAATTACATCTAGATTTATATATATATATATATATATATATATATATATATATATATATATAGCTATATATATATTATATATATATATATTTTTAATTTTAAAAAAATCTGTTATGGCCTATCTCACATGGTATAAGCCATTTTATAGGCCAAATCCACATTTTCATCTACTAATCTCTTTTCCGAACTTTAATGCTTAACCCGCCCACTTATCTTTTACATCTTATCTACCCATTTGGTGCAATGACTATCATGATCCATTCCATCCCTCGGAATAGTGTCCTTTGATAAGGTACCCATTAGGACTAAGTCAAAATCGATTCCATATATTCAAGGACCTGCGGGCGAACCTTATCCTTCAAATTTCAATTTAGAGGTTAAAATTATTCTGACTCTGCATGGGACCAATCCTATACAAATACTCAGTCCAATTGGTCCTACATTGACCAACACCTCCTTCTTAGGACTTGATTATGAGCAAAAAGAAATGTGCAGACGATTAGACAAACTAGAAGACGAATTAGAATTCCATTAGAGTACTTTGAAAAGTCTCTCAAAATAATAGAAACTCTTCTAAATCAACCCAAACTCGTAATCAAGATTAAAAGACCTATCAACTTTCACAAGCTGAGGTGGAAGACACACAAATTTCATACTAAATGCTATGTGACAATGTTTCACACTGGGCCAACCTAGATATGATGGCTATTGAGTTAGCAGTTGAGCAAGAGGAGGATTCATTTTCTATTCAACCTGTTCTTGATCCAAAACTAAATACACTTATGTCATTCAGGAACACATCAATCAAGATAGAATGAAAAATCCAAAATGGGAAACCCCATGTCAATTTTAGATCACATTCGTCTTTTGAAGCAAACAAGTTCAATAATTTAATAAGCTCGATGATGAAGTATGTGAATTAAACGACTATCGTCGATATCGAGACAAGATGATTAGAGTAGTTGGCCAAATATTCACCTCGTTAGAAGCAAGTTGAGTCGTATAGTGAGGATAAATGTGACGATGAACTTTTGTATTTGGATGAAGTGTTTCAAAGATAATTTTGGATACACATACACCTCCCAAGGAAACAGTTGAATTTATTGTGAGGATGTTTGTGAAGATGATGAGCCTCTATTT